>DWPV01001302.1:0-21444 GCA_018251915.1 Urbanus proteus proteus | reverse complement strand
CAGGCTTGACTATACTTAATTTTTATATTATTTTAAAACTAGGTTTACGACAGGCGGGCCGGTTTTAATCGCCAACACCTTGGTTGTCAAGTTAAGAGCACCCACACATAAAAGATGTATAAATAGTTGCTGTAGGCATCCTTTGCAGAAGTTTGAACTAGTTTTCCCTGCAATTGGGCTGTTATTTATTGATCATAAGAGAAGTATAAAGAGTAAGCAAATACCAACCCAATATCTCCTGCTGTGGGAACCAGCTTTCGGTGTACACATTGTCAGACTTGTTTATCATGGTGGTGTTGCCAATCTTCCACAACACTGTGAATGGTAGCTCTCGGAATGCATCTGACAGAGTTTGCAACACTTGTGGGGACAGGTGTTCTGCCTCTTGGATTGCTCCCAAACTGAAGTATATTGCACCGTTGGCTGCAGAATCTAATAATGTTTTCAGGTTCTGTAAAACATAAATATTGTAAAGAATAAGTTAGATAACTAAGCATGTAGATACCTACTAGAAAATAATTAAATGTCTGTGGTTTTGAACATATCCAAATATTATGAAGATTCCTTTTTGAAATGTTTATTGGTAGATATCGCTTTCTGCTTCAGCTAATCTCGAAAATAGCTTAAAACACTTAATCCAAAATAAACGTTAGAAAATAAATTCAAAAATACACATAGAATCAGTTTGTTATGGTGTAGGCATAGATATAGGTCTATGGGTGTAGGTATATATCTTACCTCAACTAATTGGAATCCTGGATTAATATGCATCCGGTCAACGTAAGTAATGGCTGGACCAGAAGGCCTATTTCCAATCAAAGCGGGATTACTGGCCACAAACAACATATCTATGTCATACTCGATTTCTTGTAGATCCTTCTTGATATCAAATAATTTCTTCACAGCGGTTTCACAAGCAGGCAGATAATGGTTATAATATTCATGTCGCGACTGCACATAGCGATTAAACTCCACTAACTTCTGCCAACGTGTAAGGTTCCTATAATTAAGAGTATTAACATCTGGATACAAGATAGGGTGAATTGGCGATCCCTTCGATTCGTACTGATGTATTTTACCACTTGAAGCTGTTATGGAGATGTGAGGTGCGCCATATTTTTCAGCAACGGCGTACAGGACGGGAACATCAGCTTCGGTAATAACAAGATCGAACTTAATATTCGGATTTATGAATAAAGCAGTCATTTGTTTGGATTTCAGTTGCGAGATTGCTAATTTAATCGAAAAATCATTTAAAGCGCGCATACGTGGATAATAATCGTCAGTATTTGTTATCAATTTCTTGTATTCTTCCCAATGTGGCATAGACTCTTCAGCGACACTTAGCTCTACTAATCGTTCATCTTGGTATTGAAATTGACCTGGATAAGGCGTCATTATAACCACCGAGTGGCCTCTTTGAAGTAGAAGCGACATATATCCTCGGTACACCAATTGGTCAGAGAATGATAAAGAAGAGAATAAAGCAAGTATGGAGGCACTGTCCACTACGACACTTAATAATAGTATAGGAAGCACTAAACTAATTATATTGACCGCCATTATTGATTAATTTTACGCTAAACGTGACTAGTCTCTACGGGCGAGGTGGTTAGAAAGACAGACTTTCAGTGGATTCAACTGAACCTCTAGCAACTGTGCAAATATTGAATCCAATAAATAGATGTAAGACAATGGAGTCGTTGGCAAGGTCATGCTTTACCATTCAGTAGGTAACTGTAATAACCGATTTAGGTAGATAAAACTATTCTGAGTAACCTTCTGATGGACATCTATTCTACATGTACCTAAGTACCTATATACCTACTCTCTACCTTTTTTATTTCCATGAGCTTTTAACTCAACTGTTACCTATGTTCATAAAGATTTAATTTCACTTTGAGTTCGTTGTGTAACCGTTTAACAACAATAAAAACTATTTATATCTGGTCTGTAATATAATATCTGTGAAAAAAGTCGAAATTGCGTTGCTTAGCAACTTACCCCTAACAAAACTTTTCAAGTGTCTTTGGCTAGTTGACTAGTTGCTGAGTGTCCAAGCGTTATTTACACATTTATATTTTTTTCCTTACTAATTTAATTTAACTTCACGAATTTTTTCAAACAAAAATGGACAGTAATATATCTAACTACTCAGTAGTTGGGCGAATAGGCGAAGGAGCTCACGGGCTCGTATTTAAAGCCAGACATTTACCTACAAGCCGTGAAGTGGCTCTGAAGAAAATCCTTATTAAAAACATTGAGGATAGCATCCCCATTAATGTTATGAGAGAAATTAAAGCACTGCAATTACTGCGCTGTAAATATGTTAGTAATACTAGTACTTACTACTTAAGTTAGTTAAAACGACGGCTTTATGTTAAAAACGTAGAGATGAAGATCCTTAGAAGTATTCGTCGCGGGATTACGTGACTTCCTTCGTATTTAGTCATGTTCAAATATAAGGCTAAATGTTATATTTAATATTTATATTGACTTTAAAAAAAACACTGTAGGTATTAGGTGTTAGCAAAGTATAGGTGGAGAAATATCAAGTTGGTTATCAGTATAATTTTCGTTACACTATCAAATATCTCTGGTGTTTCAGATAATCAAACTCTACGATATGTTTCCCCGCGGGATGAGCTTAGTATTGGTCCTGGAATACATGTGTTCAGGTTTATGGGAGATGCTACACCACAATCAACAAGAACTTACATTACCGAGGGTCAAAACATATGCCCAGATGTTGTTGAAAGGAACGCGCTACATGCATGCTCATTATGTTATGCATAGGGTAATCTATAGTTTCTATGTTATGGCCTATACTATAAAGAGTACACTAATTATACATTAATAATAAATACACCTTAAAATTCGTCCACACGGTCGATAACAAAGAGATATAACAAAATGTCCGTTCTCTCTACTCGACTCTACATACCTACGCGTATTATTTACTCGATTTTGATCAATTACCTCAAGAGTTGGAAGAATTAGATCAGTAGATATCAAAGAAGGTAAAAGGCAAAATTGTACCTATATTTCAGGATTTAAAACCAGCAAATTTATTGATAAATCACGAAGGAATACTAAAGATAGCAGATTTGGGTCTAGCGCGACTTTACTGGCCTGATGGAGGCAGACCTTACTCACACCAAGTCGCAACAAGGTAAGTAGGTAATGTACTCCTATTATCTAAGGAGGTGTAGGTGGTCAACATCAAAACAGCTTTCCCTTAAAAATAATTCGAATTGGCATCATTTTCATTGGTGGTGACGATATTTTACCAACTTGGTTAACCTCCTATAAAAACAAAAAAATACATACATGAAAATTTATTGCTACAGATGGTATCGTGCCCCAGAACTTTTGTATGGCGCAAGGTATTACTCGGAAAAGGTAGATTTGTGGTCAGTCGGATGTATAATTGCGGAAATGATAACGAAACAACCACTATTTGCTGTAAGTACCTAAAACCGAATGGCATATTGAACTTTTTCTGTTTAATTATAGGTACTATTAGGTAGTTGTTTTAAACTGTTTTTTGTGTTTCACATAATATATGCCAGTCTTTACACGCTTTTGAGAATTTAGTAACATCTAGTCATGTACTAATGGATATTAATGCCGAAAAGTATGGCCTAACGTTTTCGAAAAATATTTTAAAGCATACTTACGCTATTTACAATTTTCATTTACGAAGGGCGAATCAGATATTGAACAGCTCGCTATAGTCTTGCAACATCTGGGCACTCCTTCTGAAGAGACATGGCCGGGCCACTCGGAGCTGCCAGATTACCACAAGATCACGTTCCCCGAGTCCTCACCCATGCCCTGGTCGGACCTTTTGCCAGGAGTAGAGCCTGATGCCGTTCATCTTATCAAGTCTTTCATACTCTACGACGCTAAGAAAAGGATATCGGCTAAAGAGGTATTATTTAACTGAATCTATTTTATGAATATGAAGTAGGGCTGTTCCTATGTTACTGGTCCTATCCTAACTTAACCTAACCCGTAGCACCCATTTGTGATTTGATACAAATTTCCAAAACGTCACACTTCACTTGTCATTTTTATGAAAAACACTAAAATCGAAATAAAAAGTTAATACCGAAAACGGCTAAACTATTTTGGCATGCGTTTCATAAAAGGATTCATAATAACATAGGTACTTGACGTCGGAACTATCTTAGGCTAAGTTGGGTTAGGTTAGGTTAAAAAATCACAATCTGCCCGAATAAGTCCGAATACCTAAAAGAAAAAAGTGTCTTCAAATTGATCAAATAATGTATTTATTATTATAGGCACTTAGGCATCCGTGGTTCCAAACGAGGCCGGTCCCTGCGTCGCTGGAAGATATGCCGAAACCGAACACCAATAAAACAAAATGAGGTATCGAAATAAATTAATACAACTTACAATTTACATAATTTTATTTCGTTTGTCTATAGAAATAATTACAGTTGTACTTTTATTCTATGTACATTTGAGCCAAAATATAATCTAGGTGATTTCATTAATGAAATCATGGCAGAGCATGCGATAGGAGACTAAACCGAGGGACAAATATTCCAAGACAGACAATTTATACATGATTTGAATTATGATGTGACGAGACATTTTTTCTGCTGGTAGCCCATACTTCTATCATTAATTAACTTAGTAGTATGTTTAGGGCTGCATTATAACTGAAACCTGTACCCAACACTTCAAAGCGTGAATTTGCAGCCCGGGTTAAGCAAAGGTGTCTGCCCACATCTGGGGACACCTGGAACGCACTCCCTACACCATAAAATGTCTGGTCCAACGCTTATTGATGTAAGTAGTAGGAGTATGGGTTGCTAGCATAAATCTCATTGTCTTGTGTCTCATCACAGAAACTCTTACTGTCTTAGTCGTATACTATGACGTATTGGTCAGGTAATCCAATATTCAAAATTTGGACACAATCTCGCATATTAATATGAATTGTAATTGAGAAACAATCAGTGTTAAACGTAACAAGCACAATCAATAAATTAAGATTAAAATAAAAAAGAAAATGCAGATTCAAATTAAATATAAAGAGATCAAATAGAATCGTACATAATCGAATCAGTTGAAATACTTCGATGTCAGATAATTATGTACGCGAAAGATTTTACAATTTTCTCCATTTTATTTGTTACAGAACTGTAGAGGAAAAAGTAATATTTTTTATATTCTTACATTCAATGCATTTTCTATGACGTCAATTAACAACTAACTAAAATAAAGACGATTACTGACCGGAGCAAAACCTTATTGTAAATTTAATTAATAACAAGTATCTATATTTATAACACGTTTATACTCCTGCCATTAACCAATATCAATCTAAAATGGTTACTAAACTATCAATAAATATTGCTGAGGGTAGCCCAAAACTTTGTGTAGGTGGCGCCCATGTGTGTACTAATAAACATTAGTTCAGATTGGTATAGTGAGTCTATGAATCTGCCATATATCACATTAATATTAAACTATTTCTCGATAGTATTATCGATACCGATCAATTAAATGTTATTTGTAAAACACGGAAAGAAGTAAAAAAAATGACTTCTCAAATATAACTTGGTACGTACAAGTTAACCGGGACTAATATTGCACAATAAAAATATAGTGAAATATTTACCGAGTCAAGGCGCTAAATTTTAATTGTAAAATAATGAAATGGCATTTTTATATACAAAAATAGGCCCCTTGGCAAGGCCGATTGGAAAGTTACATTTCGTTATGTTTTACCCGAAATTTAATCTATTATACAATTGGTCTATAAACCTTAACAAGACAAGTATAACATAAAACTTGTGTTTAACATGTCATTAATCTATGGCTCTTACATTATGAAAGACCTACGTCATAATTCTTAGATTTTTCATAACTATTTTGGCTTCGTGAAATATAAAATATACCACAGCCCTATTTATAACTAAAATGCGAACGACATTAATAAGGAATATGCATGTCATTCAAATATGTATAGTGTAAAAAAATAATAATGTATAATTTATAGTATTTAACTTAATTGTTTATGTTAGTTCTCTTGGAAGAATAACAATATTCTTCCAATCATATTTTGATATTTAATTAAAAGTAATGTGGCGATTTTTTTTCTTATTTATGACATCAAGAAACGATAGGAAATTAAACAAAAACGCATATTCCTTACTATCGTTATCCACTTGCCACGAAGATGAAATCACAAACAACTAAAACTGTTCAGTGAGCTTGAATGACCATAGATTCTTCGCTATTAAACTATGTATGTAAAAACTTTAAAAGATTTTTTTTTATTTTACAATTGTCGTAGAGACCCTCAAAACTCACTATGGGGTATTTTTTAAATGTAAATATCAATGGAAGATATTATGTTTCAACTTTTCGATAGCCATTCATGCTCATTACCAAAAAACTACCCCCAAATGAAAACCATAAAACATTTACTAAGATACACCGGTACCAATTACAAAATTAGTCTTACAAAAGTATTTTACAATGATACACTGTTTTCCAATTTTGATTGACATGTTGTAATGGTTTCACTAAAACTATATTAAGTGGAATAGACATAATAATCTAGGATGTCAGGTACTGCCGCAGTTACCCGAAAAACGCAGTTTTTTAACAATTATAATACGTTTATACTTTGTGCAACCTAATATCTAATATTGACCGTCACACAAAGCAATTTGGTTATCAATACATCGCACCTTTAGAATGACAATGACGTATGTACAAACATCACGAAATACCGCTATATCTATCATTCAGATTACTACCAACAAGCTTAGTTAACAATGACACTTAAGTTGCATTGAAAAATTAGTCACACCTGATGCCCTCTCTAGATTATCGTCGAGTACAGACAAATAGGCACGAATATGGTACGAATGATCGTCCGTTATCCGCGCAGTGTCAGTTATAGCGCGAATCAAAGGATTGTAAAATATCCGTTTACTGAATGTAAAGGAATATAAAACGAGTCTTTTCGTAGCCGTATTCGTGCACGAATTATTCAGTGAATTAGCAAATAATTTATATGAGACATTCGTATTTTTATACACAAGTTTAATATTTTTTGCACTTACGTCAATGTAAATCTAAAAGTGTGATATGCATTACACTAGCATTTATTATAATTAGCACGTTCACGAAGAGATATGGAATCATAGATATCTATCTACAGAACCATTTCAAATCAAATTAAATTATTTTTTAATTACATAGTCTTTAAATTTTTTATTGTTTTTTATTTTATTTTAATCTAATAAAATACACGATACCTATCCTTAAAATTATTTATCATACTATACAGTATACACCAAACTATCTACTAGGTATCTCATACTTACAACATATTGATATACATAATACAATAGATGAATCATACAGCCAAATTGATTACGAAATATTTAATATCAGAACTCTCATTGTGTAAAGCAACGACGTCTGCATAAAAATTAAATAAATGTATGAAAACGCAACATCCGACCAAGGTCATATTCACTGCCAGTTTTGGGGGGGGGGGTGACTCGGGCGGTCGTCCGAGGCGCCGGGGCCCAGGAACCGTCAAGAGTATCGACATTTGTCTAAAATAACGGAATGTCTTCCATGTTTCATGAGGCTTTAAGGGCACCATATGTATAACTCGTCCGGGGCGCAAAATTGTTTAACTTGCTCGGGGCACCAAACGAGTGACTTGCCTGGGGCGCCTAGATGGCTAAGGCCGGCAATGGTTATATTGGTCTATCACTACTAGTCGTTTATGGTTTAAAATATTTTTAAAAATGTATGGATTCTTCCAATTCTAACCATCCACTTTCAATCTAATCAAATTTATAATCTGTTTAAATTAAGAATGTAATTTAAACCGGACGCATTTCTATTTACTTCACGCTAGTTTAGGTTGATTTTATTAATAAGTTGTAAATTATAGTTATTTTAGAGTACGGAGGATCCACAGTAGAAAATTAATTTTACTACACAAATCATACATATGCAAAACCCACAATTATTTTTCTAGTAAGTACATTGACTTATTAAAACAAGGCATGCCGAATGATTGCATTAATATACTCGTAATATTAAAGTTCGTTTATATCTTCAGACATTGAACGTGCCAGACAAATAATACATGCAGTACATATAAAAACTTTAGTTAATCCACATTATAAAGGATAATATAATTGTCTACCACGCTCAACGTCTATACCTATAAACAAGGGTTCAAATGTATTTATTTTATCACTATTTTCATATACACCCATGTTTTTATATTTTTGAATTTAATACGAAAATGTAACCTTTCCTTTCTCATGATAATATTACTACACGTTCTTAAAATAAAAAGCAATAAAACGCGTATTCTAATACTATATTTACAAATACGCCTATGTACAGAGCTCTATAAGAGCAGGCTTCATAAAACCCCTACTGGTATTGAGGTAACATTATTTCGTTTGCACGCGCTCATTACAAGACGGTTGTAGAGGTAGACCTAACTTATGTAACAAGATTAAAACTATGATAAATCGTAAGAGATAATGATTTTGAAACATACAGTAAGCAGGGTCCGATCTAGCTATTTAGAACTCCGGATAAAATTTATTCTTTACCGCCCTTCACAAAGACATCTTACATTGAAATGGTTGTAGCGGTGGTTTTGTGCTCGGAAAGAGTCCATCCTCTTTAGGAATAGGCTAACAGAAAAATATAACTTAACAAAAAAAACAGTATATGACAAAGGTGTATTTTTAAGATCTTGCTTCATCAACAATTGATTTGCATATGAACTTTATTTCTTGCAGCGGTTTCAATTTTGCTATTCTGGACAATTTTCGATAGATCGGGCCCTGCTTATTACAGTGTTCTCAAACGTAACGACACTAACGACACCAAAATTAACAATTATACTAGGCTCAATTAATAAAAGGTTCAATTTATAATCGTCACCAGACAGAAATCATTTTGTGTATTTATTAGTCCAAAATGATATTATTTGTCTAACTATTGATGTCTCGCCGATCATAAGGTAATACTAGGTACCCGCTAGCTTTAAATTACACTCTAGCAAAATTGCCACTGCATTAACGACTACTGTAGCAGTTGTCTGACCATTCTCAAGGCAGATACTCCGGATATTATCTAGCCGTTCTAAATTTGGTACATCGGGTGCCATACAGCTCTTTAGATGCTAGGTATGCAACTGACATAATACTACAGGTGTTCCAGGTATTATACAGTTGTAGTAAATTGGTTCTCCAAATCTTAAATAGGCATGTTAAGTCGGCGCTCCAGATGTTATCCTGCCATGTCATGTAGGCACTTCAGATGTTATCTAGCCATGTGAAGTCGGCACTCCAGGTATTATCCAACCATGTGAAGTCGGCACTCCAGGTATTATCCAACCATGTGAAGTCGGCACTCTAGGTGTTATGCTGCCATTTTAAGTGGGCACTCCAGATATTATTCAACCATGTGAAGTCAGCACTACAGGTATTATCCTGCCATGTTAAGTGGGCACTCCAGCTATTATCCAACCATGTGAAATCGGCACTCCAGGTATTATCCAGCTACATTAAGTGGGCACTCCAGATAGTATCCAGCCACGTAGAGTGGGTAGCACAGTGAGGAGCCAGTGTCAGTTGCGTATCCAGCCGGCGGTGTGCAGGTAGTGGCGGATGGCGAGGTCGAGGTCGCAGTCGGGCGCGGGCGGCCGCCGCAGCAGCACGCCCTTCATCGTCACGTACTGCGCGGGCGCGAGACTTAGCGCCGTGCACAGCTGGGGAGACAGAATCTCATGATTATAATTATTTTTAATAGGTTGGCACTTAAAGTTCCGCGCCTGCTTAGCGGCGTGCACAGTTGCGGAGATGGAAACTTATGATTATACTTATTTTTAATAGTTTTTAATAGTTCCGCAGCCTTTTAAAAGTATTTTTAATAAAAGTTAACTACCGACTACTCCATAATTTATTCATTGTTGTTTGAAATGTCATTCTAATGTTTAGCATTATATTCAATACCTCGTTGATAAACAGAAGAAAAATGAAAATGGGGTGGGTGTGGAATGTAGATAGAAGAAGCAAACGAGCTCTCAGTTCACCACATAGAGAATGACAACTGCCAATAGAGACAAGTAAAAACCCTTGATAGGATTACATTACTACGTGAGCTCGGCCGCAGGTGCATTACCTTTGAGAACTAATTTGGAACTACCCTTCAGCTAACTTTATTAATATGATGAATCAAACGATATGAAGATCATTGTGCCCAACCAGTTTCATTTTTTTCAACTTTGTAGCACGCTTGACGTCATCATAGTAATGCGCTTGGCCACATTTAGCGCTGTAGTGTTCTACACAGCTGAACAAACATAAAATATTGGATATTATTCACTGAATATCCACAAACATTATGAAGGTTATGGCATATAATGTGACCATTGTTCTAACGCGGTTTTCTACAATTCTTACAAATATTTAAGTTTCGTAATTTATCCACATGGTTACAAATTAATCATGATTGTTAATGTAGTGGAATTTACCATAGATATTTTATGTGATCGAAATAAATGTTACACGTGAGGCTTGTATTCTTTATTGTTTGCTGGTGAATAGAGCGAGAATATTAGAATTTTAGTTTTACTCTTGTATGTCCCGTGATTCGCAAGATCACAAGTAAAATTACAAAGATGCGTATGTGAGACGTAGACAAATTACTATGCTTTGATGTTATACCACCTCATCAGAAAAACAATAACAGTATCTCGTGTAAATTAATTGTGACTGAATTCACATAAATTAAGCACCTGAAATTAACAAAACTATACGCGTTTCTTTAGGAAGTATACTGGAAAGCCTCATAGTTAGCACCATGTTAATTTATCAAGTGTGACAAAAGATGGTACTCAATATAACGAACTAGCAAAATCAAATGTTTTTTCTGCTTATTAGTCTTGCCAAATTATATCACTATAGGATACATCATACTATCTGATGTATTACATGTACTTCTTCAATGATTAACCTCGCACTTCTCTGACTACCTTTTATATTCAGTGGTCTACTCTGGGCCTAGGCCCAGAAATTAGGCGTCTTTGTTAGGAGTCCAAAGTAGATTCCCACATACCCCGAGAAATTGATTATTACTTGCTTAAATTTGAATTGCCATTGAATTAAAACACGAGTTCTTATAAAATAAATGTTCTCAAAAGTGAAGTCTTAGAATCCGCAATTGGTAAGCGGCATTACTATGGCCCAAACCTTTCTCTCTCTGATAGGAGATCCGTGCCAGGTATGACATTAATAATTTGTCAATTTACCCTCTTTCTTTTTCTCTCTGAGTTGATCACCCTTATCACCCTAAACTCACTAAAAAAGCTTCAAGTGTTACCTGTATCTCATTATTGGTCAGCAGCTGCTTCGAGCAGACGCCGTTGTTGTTGCTGCATGAGCTCTTTCTGGAGCATCCACATGCGGTACTTCCGTCCCGTGTGCACCTTGGGCTGGTGGAACTTGAGCCGCTTTCGCCTTCTCTGCTTATACAAACAAATATACCTTGTTAAAAACGAAAGAAAATAATTTTTAAAAACTAAACAATCTGTATGTATAGTAGGTTTTTTTTTAAGATTGAAGGAGCAAGCGAGCCACAATCCACCTAATGGTAAATTCACATTATTATTAGTCGAACATTTTTTAAAGTTGATAAAAACATTAGTTAGTTGAAGATACCTTCACACGCTTTCTGCCTAATAACATCAGTTATTAGGTAGAAACTGTAGGTAGAGGTTTAGATGAGTTTTAGGGGTAGCAAAGCAGTCGGCTAGCCTCAGCCGCCACAAGTCTATTGCCATTATGAAAAATATTCTTTTGTTACTGCTATATTATAAGAAATGCTTATTTCTACTACACTAAAATGTTACAACCCATTTTAGTTTATTACTTTATCATCAGATAAGCTAAATAAAAACATCAGAAACTAGCATACTTAGCATACTATAGTTAGCCATACACAAAGCCAGTGTGAAACAACAAAGCACGTTTAAAACCAAGATGATTGATTATGATGACTATTAAAAATAGTATTGTGTAAACAGCCCTAGATTTCTTTATTACTAGACAGAATGGCTAGATAAGTCGACGTCTAACCGAGACAACCTAACTGGCATAGCAGTTAATTTACATCTCTCATGCTAGTCTCATTTTATTTTATTGAAGTATTGTTTATTCCTAGATAAGACCCCTTAACTCGTCTGAAAAGATCATATTTTAAATTGCAACCGAAACATGTTTCAAAGTATAGTATGTATAACAATCATACATTGAACGCAAACTATAATAAATCGTGAAACAAACCAACAATAAATGTTCAATATCGCTGTAATAAGCAAATAATGCGATGACGTCATTTTATGGTAAGTGTGTCAGCTTGTTTGCGCTCGCAACCACAATTGAATCGCACAAATAAAATTATAATTGAACTGCGTTTTTCGGATGAAAATTTTAACTCATTTATGGTTTTTATGGTTTACCCTGTTATTGGTTAATCTTGTACCGTTTTAATTTTGCAGTGGAAGAAATATCTGTTTTATTTTATACTTCAATTTTCATCATATGCTAACTAACATTTTCGGACAATATCTTATGCTGTATTTCAACATAATCTAATAGTAATAGATATACCTTTACCTACTGTATATAGGCAATATTACCGCATTCGACATATATCATGGTATTATTGTCCTATTTAGAGTAAGCATATGCGCACATTATAGCGATTTAGTATCGACCGATAAATGTATACCTCATAATGTATACTGATTGAGAAAATGACCCAACTATCGGCCGATACTAAGTCTGTGTTTTACGGTCGGTCTTAGAGTTGGTTACTAGATAATCTTAAATTTGGTATAATTACACTTACCATGAACAATTATTATAGTGGTAGATGGAAACTCATTACAATTAAAAGCATTAAATCGAGCAGAATTTAGAGCGTGGGAAGCTAGTGCATTGTTAATAACTGCAAATCTGAGGACTGAGTTTTAATGCCTCTTGCGATTGTCCCCTATCTCACTTATCTAGCCTGAAAAAATACCTTGATACTGTTATAATTAATGGTGGTAAAACCCTTTGTGGCCTGGTGGTACCAACGTAACACATGTTTCTGTCAAATAACAGCACTGTGGTGTTTTGGTTTAAAGGGCCACACCCGTCAAAGACAAGACAATAAGTGAGACATGGTCATACTTATCTGGGGTGTTCCAACTTACTCTTTAAGGTTAGCAAAACATATGTGGTAGACATCAGATACTACTCTAATCTCGTCATTATTGGTCACAGATGTGCGGCAGCGGCCACTTGCCATCAGGCAAACTGCATGCTCATGTGCTACTTACATATTAAAAAGTATGACGCAGATACATCCCCAGTTGAATCATATTAATTCTGCCACCCTTCAAACATACTACATAGTAACAACTTACTTTTTTCTTAGCAGCTGCGTGTTGTTCGGCATTAGATCTCTTGTCTGATTGCTGTCCAGGCACCCACTGCTGCCCTGGCGAATACAACAGTTATACGGGATCAAATCCAAACCACACGACACAGCATGATTCTGTGTTAGTAATCACACTGTGACCCTACTGTTAGAACATGATACATTAATCTCATGAATATGATGATATTTTGATAGCTTTTATATTAATTTCATAGATAATTTACATGATATGTAACGGTTCCGATTTTAAATATTGCAACTGAAATGGTTTATCATACTAATCTAACATGCATGCAGTCAATATGACAATATCTATGCAGAATATAATTCAATGAAGTATGATGATGATGTAAGTTTGATGAACTGCGTGGCCGACTGGTCGCCGTACCTATCTGACACACAGAGGGTACCGGGTTCGATCCCCGGCCACACAGATATCTTATTTGGGAATTAAGATTTTTCTTCTGGATGTCTGGATGTTTGTATACTTTGTATCTGTCCTTGTATATGTCATGATAGCACACAGGAAAAATTGCGAGGCCTAAAAGTGTAGTAACCACTATATCTTTATTATTAAGTAGCTGTAGCTGTATGAAGTAGTAATAATGCACAAGAACGGCATTCCTCAAGGTTGACTTAGTATGCGACCGGTTGAAATATGCAATCAAGTAAATTACAATTAGGTATGAATCATATACATACAACTGCAAACAAGTTAAAGGAAAATTATTTTATTCTTTATTTGAATATGTTTTCTGTATTTAATAAGGGTATGGCCATGATGCATATACAAAATGGAAACAACATGATTTTTAACTTCATGACCTTAGTTTCTCCTATTTCTGCTAGGTACAGGATATTCGATTTTGTTGAGGCTTTTGTTCCCTAAGGGAGCCACTATGAATCCGACTACATACAGACATCACCATACATCTGACATGAAATGGATTCCGGGTTTGATCCCTTACCACACAGATATCTGAATGATGAATTTAGCTATCTGTTGTCGGTCTTAGTGTTTGTGTCTTGGTTTTTGTGTGTCCATGACATAAACACAGGAGGAAATCATAGTGAAGGGGCATGAGTGTTAGTTTTTTATGTATAAAGCCATGCTCATGTCTATATGATGCACTGTCCCTACTCTTCTACACCTACTATTTAATATTGGCTAAATAACCCTACATAACATCAAGTGATCAACACCCCATCACACCACACACATAACATAAAGGATGATGGTCTGTCTTAATGACTACAGTGACGGAGCAGTCCTCATACCGGTCTGAAACGCAATAGGTTCTGGCTTTGATACCCTACCCTACAGATATCTGAATGACTAATTCAAATTTCTGGGTTTGAGTATTTGTGTATTCATCTTTGTGTGTCTATAGCACCTACGACAATGTGTGTTATATAAAGCCAAGCTCACGTCTAAATGATGTGGCTGCGCGTTGGGGTGTTTCCTGTGCGCGGCGTGTTGCTCGTAGTGCGCGCACTCCTCCGTGCGCGTGACGCCGGCGAGCCGGTAGCGGTGCAGCTCGGCGAGGCGCACGCGCAGCTCGCGCTCGCGCCACAGGCCCGCCACCACGCCCGCCTGCTCCGCGCGACCGTAGAACTGCGCCGTCCAACGGAGGCGCTCCGTGAACTCTCTATAGATTAAGTGTTGTTTTAGCAGTGATTTAACAAGGTCTTATCGTTATAGCAAATATATATAATTAAATGAAAATGCCTAGTATAGCATATTTTTCTTACCATATAAAAACAATTTCTACAATACTGGTACACTGCTATAAATGAGTAGTAAACCAGATTTTACAAACTCTATCTGACATATGAAGTAAAACCTTTCATGGTTTAACTTAAGCAGCTTTACTAGCATACATTTTTCTATCTAATAACAGCAATACTAAGCAGTTGGATTCTTGTTTAAAAGGTTTGGTAAGAGTGCAAACATATCAAAAGCATTCATATTTGGTCCTCTGCATTCTGATCATAGATGCATTGCCACTCCTGGCAATGCATGCAGTCCACCCCATGGTAAATAATCACAGTTGCCCATTAGTGTCATTGATCAATCGCAAATAATTCAATAATTCACCTTAAATCTTCATCTTTACTATACCTGACACACTTCTTTTTTTTACATAAAAACTATGTACAAGTTTGCTTATTAAATACTCTCTCTACCATAAAAGATTTACCTTCTTGTTCAACAATGTAGAACACGGATAGAATCTGTTTACAAATTACTACATTGTTACTTTGTACCATCATAATTTCTAGAAACTTCATTTTATAAATATGAACATACTATTTATAAACACATACTCACTTCTTCTCTTTGGCAAGTTTTCCTAATGTTCTTTGTTTATTTCTCTGGTTATTGAAAAACACTGATACTAGCTGATAATCTCGCACAAGTCTTTTTCTTCTTGTTCTTTCACGTAGTCTTCTTGTGTAAATGTCTACTTGGGATAATTTCAGGGCTGTAGAAATCACAATTTCATATGAATAACATCAAATACAAACAAACTACAAACAATTTAACAAATTTAAATTTGAATGTAATGTTCTGCTATCTTATCAAATGGGCACATTTGGGCAACATGGATATATTCCAATGGCCATATAGATGTTTCTATGTTGACCCTTTGTAGACATAAGAATGTACTTAATCAAAAGTTAATGTGATGGCCTTCATAGCAAGTTAATGTTGTATCACGCAACATTATTGGGTAAAAGATATTTTTCCTGTCTTGTACTGATCTAGACTGAAAAATATTGTATACCATATCCCAGTCAAAGAACTCATTTTTCATCCACAAAGTTCCACTGTTTGATTCCAATTGTAAAACTTAAATTATATTGAAAGAAACAAAATACCATAGTTTTTTATAAAGGTATTTAAACTTACCAACGTCCAATTCATCATCATCTCCATTCAAAGATAAGGTGGATATTAAATGCTCGGCTTCATGGTCATGCTCCTAAAATGTTAAAATTGTTTAGTACTATGACATTGACCATATTAAGCATGGATTCATGAACTTTATACAACAAAACAATATAACAAAAATAGCACTAGGAATGTAAGACAAGCCATAACTTTAGAACAAGTATTTCATAAAAAATATTTATTATTCCACTCGAACAAAATAAAACTTATAGAACATTTAACATGTAAAATAGCAACTTTATAAATATAATAAATATTAGTACATAGCATTATGTAAACCTGCACTTAAAGTATTTCAGACATTAAATTGACTTTAATACTCACAACATTATTAACTAAACTATTTACCCTTTCAAAGTCATCCCTATTGGACATATAACCGAGTTGTGCTGCTTCATCTGGAGTCACTGCTAAGGGGAGGAGCCTGGATACCGCACTGGGGCCTAAAGGACCATCGTCTCTGTCAGCGCAGTGCAGCGAGGGTCGGCTTGTGCTTTCCACGTTACCCCACGTCGCCCGGCCTATGCTACCCTCTAAATACCTTGTTATGTACTCGTCTTTGGCCTCTGGAAATTTGTTTAGGAATACAATATAAATATATGATTACCTTGTCGATTTGGTGCAATTCATCTATATTACTTACTATAGACGTTATCTAGTTCCAGATATAAAGAAAAATTATTAATGAAATTTTAATAACTTTTACATGCCTGTCAATTCACCGACACACAGGCAGAAAAAAATGTAAAGGTATCATGATAGAAGCTTCTGAAACGAAGCAAAGAAATCCACAAATTTAGTTGAAGTTAATAGTTTAAAAAACTTATTTAATTACTGAAACTAATATTATATAAACTGTTATGTTTATAATGACCACAACTTACCATCAGAAGACCTTGTCTCGATGTGTTTGGCAATATCTTCCCAGTTGCCAAAACCAAATTGCTCTATTGCATCTAATAATCTAACTTCTTCATTCGCTGACCAACTCGTACGTCCCAAAAATATACCAAACGCCCCTGAATCCTACAATGTTATATATTTAAGATAAAACAATGTTTATCAAACTCATGAACTTAAGAAAACGAAATATCCTTACCATAAACTGATAAGAATGGTCATTTTTATGCTGCCCAATTTCAGCACCAAGAGAAAAACACTGAAAAAAGTATGAACTTGTTACGATAGTATTCAAAATTAGCGCCAAAACTTCAAACAAAAATGGCAACGATGCTAGTATACCTGCAAACAAATATCAAAGTCAACGCATTCAGCACATCTTACACGAACTCCGTTAATTTCTTCCTGACAATAAGTGCAATTATATTTTGCATACAAATCTGAAAACGACATATTTACAAAAACGACATACAACAAGTAATCGCGCGTTGGCAAACTTGGCAGTTTTCGGATTACTACTCACCGGCCATCTTTTTTTTTCACAGACAATTCATAGTAAATAAGTTTACAGAATATACAAAAGAGATAGATAAGAAAACAATACACTAACAAGGAATACGTTCCATAAAAAATATTGGCACCAAATTTAGATTTTCGACACATACTAATGCGGTAATTAATATGAGATAAACTAATAATAATTTGTAATAAATGAAAAAGTTACTCAACTTTTTCAAACGTATCTAATATTTTTATGGCAACATTTATAATGCACGCAGTATTAATTTAAAGATTGTCGGATATTTTATAATTATACAGTTTACTACTTGAAATATTAAAATTTATTAGTACATAAAATTTAATACCATTGTTCTGTAATTAATAACACTTTACTATTATAAACTTAAGTATAACATGAGTGTAATGAAAAAAATGTTATCCGGGCTAAAGTACAAATGTGTTATTTAAAAAGTTACGATACTAAAAAAAACATTATGTCATTTGATTGTCATCCCAAAAAATATTTTTGTTGAGTATTTTCTTCGCGTGAGCTCAAAATCCTTACATTGTTCTCGTGAAGCTATTGAAAGCTTACAAATAGTTTATAATTATTCCTGTGAATATAAATATTGAGAAACGTATTCTGAATATAACTATAACAATAGTGCAATGTAATGTGATAGCTGATCAAGATCTTCCTTAGTAGTTGGTCTCGGTCTGCGACCATGAAATCTAGTAAGCGAAGACTACAGGCACTCACGGAAGGTTCTGATGGGATGCCTAATTACCTAAAAATGGAAGACTCTGAGACATCCATTCCCCCAGTATTTAGATGTCGATTACACGAACTGTTTTCTCAAATCGAAAAAGAATTTGACCTTCTTTATACTGAGAACTTAAATCGTAAGTTTTCCTTGTGATGTACGATCCTTAAGATCGATTAAAATATTTTTTTCATAATTAATATTCTATGCCGTTGTTAAATAAATTGTTATGAGTGTAAATTCGTTTTGTTTTAGTACAAGAGAAAATAGACATTCTTAGTGAGAAACTTGAAAGAGAGAGTTACGCGGGAGACAAACAGAATCTGGACTACATAGAATTTGAAACTACAGGCAAGAACTCTAAAGTAAAATGTGAGTGTTCTGTTTTTTGAATCAATTATATAATGTTAGGAATATTATTAAACATATGAGAATATGTAAAATAAATGTTAAAATGTCTTATGTATATTGTACTAGACCCACAAAAAATAATATTGTAATTATAAATAATCCTTTTAAAAAATATTGTTAATTTATCCATATTAAATTTTCATAATTTAATATCTTCATTATATTTTTATTATGCTGAAAATGAGTTTTGTCAAAGTTCATTTTTGAACTTGTTTTATTTTACTATTTGGGTATGTGTTAATGTAATTATTAAATATGTTCAATCTATAACTATTATAAGTTATAGTTGCAAGTCACATTTGTTTTCATAATATGCAAATGATTCACAACTTTTGCCCATTCACTTTCACAATTTTATAACTAATGTTATTTAGTGAATGTAATACCAATTTTAATATTCTAGACTTCACCATATGCTTAATAACTCACAACTATTAACTAACTAGTACTAAATGCTATCTATAAGTAGTACCCATAAATCAATTTATGATTATTTAATAAACAAGGAGACCATAGCTTTATATACTTATTTTTTACTAGGTGGTCCCAGCGGTTTCACCCGCACTTAAAAAATAGAAAGATTGATTCTTCACAAATTAAAGTAGCCTATGTTACACCTTAGACCTTCAGCTATCTCCCAGTGAAAGTCCTCTCAAAATCGAACCAGCCGTTTAGAAGATTACGTCAGCCAAACAGACAGAGAGACAATATTTATTAAATTGCATTTCGTTATAGGTATCGTGTATACTTTCATAAGCTTTGAGTAGAAAAATGTTTTATTGAAATCACAAACAGACACTTCAATCTTATTTATGTTTATTTTTTTTTTTCAGTATCACAAAACAATTCTCAAAAAGTGAAAGCCAGCCACAAACTGAGGGTTCAGACGAGCAAGATAGTGTCTAGCTTCAAGGCACCCACATACAACTGCCAGCTGGTGAGGGAGTTCACTGGCCACAAGGATGGCATCTGGGATGTGTCGTCTGCCAGACCTGGACAGTTGCTTATCGGCACCGCATCTGCGGGTAAGTTAATTTCCTATGTTGTTGGCTGAAAATAAATAACTCAAGTATACTACAGATATGGTTATGGTGCTAAAGTTCCTCCCTTTAAATCCCCAATTAAGGACCACTTATTGTATATGGCATATCTACAAGAATAGCCTTAGCTTAACTTAGCCTTATTGGTTGCCATGAGTAGTTAAGTGGTTAAGTAAAGACCTGTAAATTTGTTTTGGTTATTGTATGGAATTATTTGTTATAGTGATAACCTCATCATAATTATTATATTCTCGAGTGAGTTTTATGTGTTTTATAGAAACAGACAATTTTTTTCCTCCGGTAGAGACAATGTTGGCAAAATACATAATTTTTCTATAATTATACCTGGTATGGTATAACAACCTGGTTGTAAATGTGTCATCTCATTATTCTGCATTTAATTGGCCCATTATGTTTTTCCATGGCACATTATGCAAGCAACATAATATGAAGTAGGTAATTGTTACAATGATAATAATTAATTTATTGTTTATAAAATTTAACTATTTTAAGAAGGAAAAAATTGGTGTAAATTTATTGATATGCTGACTGAATAAATTACTTGACATATGATAAAAAAAATTATTGAACATGTAATTAGTTGAAAATAGTTTTATATCTACAAGAATAGGACTTAGCTTCAATAACATATAAGCATAGGCTTATATAGTTCGTTTGAGTCATTCCATTTAACATTATTTCCTAAATAAAATGTTACAAATAAATACTATTGTTTGTAGCCATATTATTTTTCTATTTTTATCATCTTATAGTTTTATTAGCAATGGTTTATTTATATTACAAGTATATTATGCTAATCTTTTATTTTCATTAAATTCTAGATCACACGGCCTGTGTCTGGAGTGTTGAATGGGGGAAATGTCTCCTCCAGTACACGGGGCACACAGGATCAGTGAACTCCATAAGATTCCATCCGTCCAGAGACATTGCTCTCACCAGTAGCGGAGACAACACTGCCCATGTGTGGCAGGCTGCAGTCAACTGGGATTTGCCTGTAAGTTTGTTTAAGTTGATATATACTTTACCTTGATTTTATATTTTTAATAAAACAAAAAACTGCTAAAATGCAACATTAATTTGTTATTCAAATTGATGAAGGATAATATTGTAATTCAAAATTATGGTGGTGGTATAATAGCAATTCATTAGAATTGCTATTTATATCTCGCATTTATTTATGTACCTATTTTGTGACTGTGAAACAAACATAAAAAGTTGCCATTTTTAATTATGTTCGCATTGTAAAAGGATTTAAAATGTTTACATTAATTTGTACTTAATTTTATTATATTGTATTATGGACATTGTCTCAAAATATAATAAAAAC
>DWPV01001301.1:0-21451 GCA_018251915.1 Urbanus proteus proteus | reverse complement strand
GAGCACAGCGACGAATTGTCACTGAAGCGAATTATCCTCGTGTAAACATAAAAATTTCGATGGCTCCCAAGTAAACTATTATAGGTATGTCTAAAATGTCAATTTTACAGGAGAGCAGTTTAAAGATATTTTCATGCACCATACCTTCAATATATTTTTTTCAATATTTTTATACCTGTAATAATGTTTTTTGTTCTAATTGCCTTATATGTAAAGATAAAAGATTTTTTTATAGTTTAACAATATCTTTAAACTTCTCTCCTGTTAAAAAGATTTTTAGACATACGATAGTTTATTTGGGAGCCATCGGTTTATAAAACCCAAAGTTTAAAAACCAAGACACTTAACGCGTGTTAAGATCTAGTTACTCATATTTCTTTGATACGATCTATGTATTGATACGATCATGATAACTAGATATTACATATATGCAGAGTTGTTTAATAACTTCTACAATTTAGTTAACATTATATGTATATCTGTCACATCAATAATTACATCTTGCTTGGACTAGTTTTAAAAAAATAAAGATGCAAAGTGATAAACCATTCAAATATTTCAATAAGATTACTCGTAAATTGCTTTCTTACCATTTTAATCCTATTTATTTTTCAAATGCAGATATTGTAATGATTAAGGGATTAATCTTTACAATACGAATATATAACTAATAACTTATGACGGAAATAACAATATTTATATATATTCGATATAACCTAAAAAAATAATATAATTTTATGTAACAAACAAACATACGATTGAAATAACAAAGGGGTATGCAGTCTACCCGATGAAAATGGTCACTGCTGCCTACGAACCACTTTTGTAACCAATTCTATACCTATAGTCATGGATCATTAGGTACTAGGTAGGAACATGAATCTACTCTCATAATATGTGTTGCCACTTTTGAGGCCAAATTAATGTATGAGATACTCAACATACGTACCTCCTCGTATTACAAAAACATTATGTCAATTAATATAGTCGCTCTGGTTATATATTTCTGCATATCTTGTATTACAATGTCTCTCATTTCACGCAATCATACAAAAACTTCCTATCCATATGTAATTTCCGTGTTTACGTTGTAATTTGTTGAATTCATAAGCAATGCTGTCACAAGTTGTTAACAAGAGAGACATAAATAAAGGTGTAACATTACAAATAACTAGACGTGTAATGCCGTCTAACGTACGTGTAATTTGTCTTCATAAATATTGCATTTGATCGTCGACAAAACTGCTAATTATTGTGGCGAAATCCGGCAATTGTTAGGGCTTGCGCATATTGAACGTTAAAATATGTGCGGATAATTTTATTGTTGTAAATAATTGTTGAATTATTGTGCTAGCATTATTGTTTTGAACATATTTTTATTTTTGATCAAGGAGGTTATTTTAACATGAAGGTGACAGTTTTTTTTTACCATCACTACGACCACCACCACCATCATCATCCACCATCTCCACAATACCACCATCTCAACAGTATCAGATTAACAGGCGAATGTTCTTACATAGGAAATAGGTAATTAAGTTTGTTTATAGGTAAATTAGGTTAAATTAAGTTTCAGTTTACCTACAACTAACATGAGACCTATTTCAGGTCAATTTCTAACTGCAAAATAATAATTGGTTCTTGTTCAGTAAAGCTTTATTAAAATCCAACTGAATACGGTAGGTACCTATTAGGTCGGATTTTTATTAAAGCTAAGCTTTTTGAAATTTGGATGTCGTCGACTTGAGTAAGTTATTAAGTTTCTACATATAGTTTACGCTTAGATAAATAATGACCAAGCTTTTTATTTTTATTTATAGCACATTTTTCTATAAAAATAATTTAATCTGTACAAACACAACTAGATAACAGAAATAATGATAAATTATTTGACAGACAATAAATATTGTCCTATCACATATTAAGTATCATTAGACTCTATCAAAACACACATAAAACATTTTAATAATAACTTACATCGATCTGATTTTATTTTGAGGCATTTAGATACTACCCCTTTGAGAATTTAAATTTATATATACCGTACTACTCTACATAAAGATGTATGCTTAGATCTATTAACTACGCAACTGATTTTGATGCGGGTTTTTTTAATAGATAGAGTGAGTCTTGAATCACTCTATCTATATAGTCTTGACGAATGTTTAAGGAAGGAATTTAATGTGTGTGAAGCTGTGGACAAAAGCAAGTATACAATATGCGTACTTCCTAACAGTGCTAAAAGGCATCGCAGAGCTAAAACACTCAATACTACATAGTGCATCGTCACTTAATTCGAATTTAGTCTTTTTGTTGCTTATAATGTTATAGTGAGGAGACAGGTGAGTTCGCCACCGATACTTAATGCATTCCATTTATTATCGACGCGATTCCGATCTGTCTGTGTTCTGATGACGAAACGTTGGACAAATATGATGCATCGAGTCGATGGGCGATAACCAAACTCGGAAAGGTAATGCAGCTGATTTTAACGTCACATCCCTACTGACATTCAAATTTAGATCGTATTTTATTAGCATAGGGATGTTACAAACGCATGACAGTATATTTCAACGGTAAATAGCCGGTGTATTTGTTGAACTATCGCAATTATTAGCGCAGGGAAATCAATGAGCTCTCATTTCGTAGATTACCTGCCTACTCACGTAAAATGAGTGATCGGAGCTTTCATACTGATGTATCTTTTGAAATGAAAAATTTGTGTTTAAGTGATAATGATACTATTCGCGTTATGGTAAATAATACGCGCTGCGAGGTAATTGCAATTTATGGCATTCGTGATGATTATATGTACCATGTTGTTTTATTCAGTTGTAGGCTAATTAAGTGTTTAATTGGTATGTTAAAATAATTTTGCAAGGAATATTTTGAGTGAATAAGATGTACCTATATTTTTATTTTTGATATAATTCTAGAGAAAGGAAACGTGCCATTGAGTGATGAATATGATCTATTTTCGATATATTAATCTTTATATTTATTTGCAAACTGACTACTGGAGATCGTTACTTATACAACGATACCTTTAGGCTCAGATAAATAAAATAGGTAGATTACTCACCGCCATGTATTTGAGTGAAGCCAAAAAACTAAGCTACTTTCATATATTTATACGCACACACACAAAACTAGCTTGGTTTCTTGTCAGTACCTTTAGTTTATTTCACATAATCACTTTTATAAGGAACCCGACCATTTTAAAAATGGCTTCATTTTTTTGTTAGGAATGATAGATCTGTTTACTTTATTTATCTGAGCCTTTAGGTAGCTTTTGAAGTGGTTCTCTCATTGTTATGTTAACTAGTGTGCGTTTTCAAGTGTAAACGGGAATTGTAACTACGGAGTACTACTACTACTAGTAGTTGCATATACATAGAGTTCCTATAAGTCTTCTGCCTTTGCGTGAAAATCCTTTAAGTGAAGAGATTAACCTGGAAGACAATTTCAACATTCTAAATTAAGTTTATTCCCATCTAAGCATATAATTTTAGAGGAGTCAGCAGTAAATCACAGACTGACTCTATTGATTGCGTAGATTCTAGTATTAAAAAGTTTATTACTGTACTTTAAAGGCAAATTCGACCTTTGCCAATGAAAATACATAACTTTAATTAGGGATTTACGATATAAGAAGCATTAAGCAAGTAACGTATCGAGCAGTCAGCTCGAAGAATAAAGTAAAGCAAGAAGCACTAGCTCTACAGAATTTTAAATTACAAGCTTCGACATAAAATTTGAATCTAGCCTTAAATATTACATAGCCGTTCTGTTAATCATTTATTGAACAAAATTACGCCAATAATGTCATGCTTACACAGAGTAATCAATGATGTCAAAGGTGACATTCACACAGAGTAATTAAAACCAGAAGGCGCAGCACAGATGAAATATTCTAATCAGTCAGAGGCATTGTGAGCGATGGTAAGATAGCCGTCACACGGGCGCGGGGAAACGAGCGATTGTGACCGCACACGGCGAAGCGCGCTTTGCATAACAAAGGGCGCAATTTGGAGGAAAAATGGCCCCAATCGGGACATCTCGGGCGCTCTCGGCCGTTATCGGGTGCGCCCGCGCCTACTAATGCTTGTGGTTTGTCACGGATTCGTAGGTATAGGTTTGGTTACTGTAATGGTCATTTTTCATATTTAATACAATGATTTTTTTTTTTGGTGTTGAGTCTGTGAGCAAACAGTAAATCATTTTTTAATATTCGAATTAAACATAAGTAAGCCAGCTATAAAACTTTACCATCATTGCCAACACGGTACTATATTGTTTCGTAGAAGTCTGCTCTCAGAATGAGAAGGTTTCAGATCGTAGCATACCATTCTGACCAAATGTGGTTTAGTACATTTCACATAAATTCAGTTAATTCAGTCAATGTTCCTAATTTATCAGTATCAGTTTGTTTTGGTGGAGAGATCCATAAGGTTCTTCTCATTAAGGCTACTGGCTGAAATCCTACGGTATTTCTCTCGACGCTGTTTGTTGGTATTGGAACTGCAGGAATGCATAATATTTGTTCCTCTTTCCGACGATGTTCGCCCTTCTCCAGAGCGTTCTCGTAGGTACTACAACTACATCTGTGTCTTCTGTAAGTCGTTGCCCTTAATTAACTATAAAATAGGTAATTGCCAAATGTTTGCGCTTTGACATACTCACTCTTTTATACGGTACTACTTAGTATAATAAATAAATGAATAAAAATACCTTGCTCTGTTCAACACACCTCAGATCGCAGATACAATTAAGCCGCCCAATTATATTAAAAACGCCTACGCATTTACTAAGTACCGACACAATAATAATTATTTCCAATGCCAAACTAAAAATCGACAGGACACTAAACGAATCAATCAAGCTGTTGATATCTAAATCTAATTAGGAAACGTAGGCATTCCGATTTGAAAGTGTATATACGTAGTTAAGTATCTGTCATTAATCTAATTCTAAACATGTCTGCGCTACAGATTCAAATATGATAGGATCTAGATATTTATTATTCTCCACAGCTCTGCACGACTTGCATTTCACCTAATGAATATTTTAAGAGATTTATGTCGAAACATAAAATGGGGGTAAAGATTCGAAGCGGAGAGTAAAGCCTACTGAAGTTGTAAATTCGTGGTCACGTTTTTTTATTTGGTTAAATAAAGTTCATTTATTTGTGTGTGGAAGTGAATACGAAGTAGTGTTAGTTCAGCACCTTAACTCTGCCTGTCGTGGGGGTCCGAGATTCAAATACGTTTAAGCATCCCAGGCACGTTTAAGCATCTTTATATATTTTTTAAATTATTTGCATATTACAAATAAATTAGGTATCACTTGCTCTGTCAGTAAAACAAAACATAGGAAACTAATACATCGTAGAGTTCTTTACAAAAATCCCCAAAGGCGAGTGAAGTTCAGAATTTTGTACTATGCCAGCACGATGGACTAAGGCCTACCTCTCACTCTTAGAGGAGGCCTGTGCCCACCTGTGGCACATTATCTAATAGGTTGACTTTAACGACGTTCTCCGAACATCCGTGAATCGACGGGGATTAGAAGTGCTGCCGAACTTTTACATCTCGCAAGCAACAAAAAGAAATACGCAGAGCTGATAGCCAACCTTCACTAGTTGGAGAGGCACTAGAAGAAGAAGAACGACGTTTTGTTTTGCCTTCAAAGCTATCTGTTGAATACTTGCCTTGTTTGTGTGTTTCCTTCAGAATATTTTATAGAATTGTTTTTTTACTCTAAACGTCTTTATCAATCCCTGTTATCATACTTTGCAATTAAAATGATCGATAGTAGATTAACTTGATCTTCAAACTGTATAAGTAAGTGAATTAACATAGACTTTCCATATTGCCTTTTATGGATTCCTTTTGACATTGGATTTTAAATACCTAAGTTGACTTTGTTTATCTCTAGGTATTTAACTAGATTATGTTTTTATCATGTAGTTTTTGTTTGGTACATATTGCTGACTACTTCACACATAAGTACGAGTACATACTTCACTACATAGTGGCTTTCCGCTGTCTGTCCCTATGCATAGATCTTTAAAACTACGCAACGGATTTTAATGCGGTTTTTTAATAGATAGGTAAAGTGATTCAAGAGTGTATTTTAATGCGTAAGTGTGTAATGGTATGCATGCGAAGCCGCAGGCAAAAGCTTGTCTCTATAAAATATTGACTTCGTTAAATATATTACAGCTTTATTAACAAGTTAATAGGCCTCGTCTAATTGGACTAAAAAGGTATCACCGCCAAACTTACTTCTAGCAAGACTGTTTGAAAGCACAGAAGTGTCAACGCATGTGTAGTCAACTTCAGGTATTTAGAACTACTGTTCTTTATGGCTGTTGGTTACGTATATCCACCGGCCCCTAGAGACCGCTTACTATCAGGAGGCTGCATTTTCAGAGACGTTTTCTTCTTCAGTCTTATGAAAATAATAAGCATGTTAAAGGTCCTGACTTCTGGTGCAGATATAAATTTTGTAGAGTACCTACATCTCCATTACTCTGGAAGTTTTAGATAGAATAGGAATTAAATCCTAAGAATTTATATCTAGAACTTTCAGATAAGTAGGTACATACAAGATCTTGGGTGGTAGAGCTCTCCATATTTTTTTTTAATAAATCACAATACCGTACCTCAACCATTAACCATGTTTGTTAATATCTTTTAAATAGTTAAAAAGATTTGATTAGTTTAGTTAAAAGGGATTCTAACTTGCTGATCTATGAAAACCATAGGTTAAGACTCTACGCTTTCTAAGCACTGGTACCTACATACCTACTTATTACATTTAGGTATAAGCAATAATTGTCCCTTAAAAATATGTAGACTGCATATGTTACATTGCATATACTAAAAAAATAATATGTGCATCAGTTAAGGTTAAGTAGTTAAGTATGTAACTTTTTCATTTATAGCACCTAGAGTCGGAACGTAAGGCCTGGCAAGCTCGGGGCAGCAAGTTAGTATGAATATAAATGTTATCTGCATATTCTATCGCTCCTGGAATTACTCCATTCTTGAGCATGAACGTAGGAAATAGGCAGATTACAGGTTACCTAACCGCTTAGCGTAGCACTCGCATGCGAATTAGTACATCTATACCTAATATCTAACTCCGACTATCTTTAAGAAATTATCTTGAAAAAGCTTTTCAATTGCCTATTGTCAAACCATTATATGACTATTGTAAGCCATGTCGACGAGAATATCTAATGCTAATTAAAAATAATTTACAACGAACGGCTTCCTTCGCGCCAGCTCGAACGTTTTCATAACAATCGTTAGTTTTTAGCGAATCTGCATGAACAATGCTGGAGTCGCGTTAATATCGTGAATTAACCGGGAGCTCGAGTACTCGAGTACACAATAAACAATACAAAACGTTGAGCAAAAAACAAACGTATAGAAACGTCGCCGCAACAAGAAGAATAGGAAAATTGCTTTGTTTAAAAAAAATCTATTTGTTGAGTCGAGATGAACGCGCCTATAGCCGTGGACCAATCCGGCGCACGCGACGCCCGCCTACTACCCGCCGGCCAATCACGGCCGCTCCGACGACGCAAGAGCAGTTTCCTTTTTTAAAAGTTTCGCCTTCGACTTCCATCCGATTTCCCGCCCGGCTTAGTTATGGACGGTGAAAAAATCTGTTGATTTATTTATTAAGACACCAGTTTTTGCGACGCTAAATTATGATGTCGGTGACGCTGCCCCCTTTCGGATGCTGTGGTCATATTGAAATTTTAATGAATTTTTATTGGTTACGAACTGCAATGGTCATGTTGCATGACTTGTAGTTTATGTAAATCTTAAAACAACGGTTTGTCAAATTTAAATACCAACGCAGTACCTATATAATAATTAATGTAAAAAGAAAATAATTTTATCATAGGTACTTACCTACTTAAAATACACAGACAATAATTACCGTTTACCTCTAAATAAATGAAAATGTGCCACTCTATTATGCTTAATTTTCAGTTCCTTCCAACCTTCATCTAAAATTAATTAACATTAACATTAACTGTATTTTTAATAATTTCGTAAGTCAGCGAATGTCATTTAAAATTATTTAATAAATACTTATCTAATCATTGAGTGTCAAACAAAAATTCAAAAGTAAATCACCTACCTACTTTGAGAAGAACTCCAATTCCCACTACCTAAACAGATCGCCTTAACGTAACTGACGTTCCCACATTAACTAGTATTCATCGTAATCCACGTGTATTCATCGGTATTCATCCTGTCACACGCTAGTGCCCACTGGTCAATGATTTGTTCTATCTAGAATCATGCCAATGACATTCAATTATATCCCGTCAACTTTCACACAAAGATCGATGCTTGCTCGTATTAGTAATTGAAACGTTTGTCATAGGTACAATATGCCATTATCAAAATGTGACATATGTATATATGAACTGTAAATATTAACGAAACAATAGGAATATAAATAAATAAATATCTTTATATCTCTTTTCACAAAGCAGTCTTAATCCCTGAAAACTGATGTAAAGTAGTAATGCCTCTTCTATGTATCTCTGCTGTGCTACACTTCCAATTAGTAAAAAGTAACGCTTCCTCTGCTATTGTGAAGCACACTAATTTAGGTGATCTGCCGTTGCCGAACTTTAAGTATCAGTTGCATGCGAAACAGATAAAGAACTGTAGATGCCGACCGGACTTAGGTATATAAGAACCTGTGATGGCTTTAGGTAGAACATATGGTCAGGTAGAACATCTATACCTATGGTTGGACAAAAATGTCAGTAGTAGGTATTTTTACGAGTACTACTTTCTACCTTTAACAACTAAAAGTTAAAGTGCAGTTCGTATTTCATTGTTTTTCTCCTTTCTGTCATAAAGCAGCAGCAAATAAATGAAGATGAAAAATCCGAGAAGGAGACGCCTTTTACATTCATAGTCTCTTTCTACTCACATAGCCCAACAACCGGGTTTTCTCCTTTGTCGGGTATGTCATGGACGCATACGTATGTATGTTATACACCCAGAACAGAAATCTAAATTCATCGGTCAGCTATTTGCCTGCCGGGAATTGATGTGTTCAACATACAGTTATATCTTAAAAGTTCTTAATCACACCTATAAGTATATAAATAAATAAAGCAAGCCCACTCTAATGGAAAGTTACTCTTTAGGTACTATACGATTCAATAACTCTTGCGTTATCAGTCCTTCAGTACCTATTCCACTGCTAAATACTCGTATTTTAGAGCAAAAAATGTATAAGCCAAGCTGGTCAAGTTACATTAGTTTTCAGACGTTTTTGTGAGCTATGAAAACTCACAGGTATAATATTTCCACAGATGTTCCCATAGATGTAGGATCCTACTAACTGATCTAAGGATGTTCCACACATGCTCGAAGTAAGTACAAACTTCAGACTTTCTGTTGAGCAGTCCATGTCCTCCAATACCCAAATATCCATTAAATTTCCATGTTTGCCTCATTTCCCACAATAATATCTGCAAGCTAATTTATAGGTACCTACTTAAACAGAATCGAAATTCTATGATTCTTTCAGAGCGCTATAAAACAATAAAGATCTCACACGATTATTCACGACCATTTGCATATAACGAACTCTAATTTATATAGTTGTGATAAGTATCTAGAAATGAATCTTGTTTAATAAGCCACCTGTTATATAAGTTTTTATGATGTGACCACCTAGTATTTAATAGAATCAAAACTAATGAAACTAGATATTCTGTTATCTAATGTTCCGGAATTACGATTAATGATGTCCACTGCTTTGTATTTTATAAGAAGTTTTGTTAAGAAAAAGGGTACACGTCGAAGTTGATAGTAGTAGGCTTTGCATTATCTTTTTTTTTGACGACGAGGGGGAAACCTTCAAAAGGTACCCGACGCCTTGGGAGCGACGCCGAATTCTGTGGGATTTTACCACTCCAAAACTCTCCGGTGGCCGTCCTCAGCACTCGACAGTGCAGGACTCTGGTAACATCGTTGAACCCTCGCCGCGTGAGCGAAGCCCCTTTCGGGCTCTCTGCCCCGGTGAGCATTTGCTCAACGCCCATCAGCAGGTGATTACGACATTGCATCATTATTTAAAGGTGATGGATTCCTTCGCATTCGACTTCAGTGAAATCATCGCTACATCGATTTGTACCTAATAACAACAATATAAAGTTCTAGTTTGAAATGTATGGTAAGGGAGACTTAGGGACGTATACGAGGTGTTCCAACATAGTCCGCAAATTGATCGGACGGTGCTGGGTTCGATCCCGGCCGAGCAAACATCTGAATGATGAATTTAGATTTCTGTTCTGGGTCTGAGTTGATGTGTATTCGTGTACGTATGTTTGTGTCCATGGTACCCACGACACAGGAGAAAACTGTTGGACTATAAGTGTAAAAGGTTTAGGTTTTTTTTACATTTAAGCAGTGGTCCATGGTGAAAGCAGATGAAAGGATCAATGGAACACAAGTTTATTGGCATTGACGCCACATGTCATTAAACATGTGACATTGTAGGTGTGTACTTACTATTATAATGCATGTAAATGTACACAGACAACACGCATATTGCGTATACATTATAATATTTTACCACCTATTAATCATACTACCAATAGCAAAGCGTTAGCGATACGCCTTGAATAAGAATTATACCTACTTGAAATTAATTGCTCATGTCTATGTAATTGCAGTGTTGGATTAGGACCAAGTTGTCTATAGGTAGTCGTGTTAGAGTTGGACGGCAGCATTTCTTTATGAAGTTATTTACCTATATGGTTGAACAATATGTCAGGACTATGATAAAATGCAACTTTCTCATGAAAGCCAATGCAGAATAAAGCAGCGGTTCTCAAAGTTTTTCGGAGGCGGACCCCTTCTGACCAGCGAAAATTTTGACGGACCCCCAAATTTTCATTATTAAATGAGAAAAAATACATCCCTTCCTTTCACTTTATTTTCTTCACCCTTCTGTTCACACTTCTACTATTCTCGCGGAACTCCCCTAAAGGCTTCACGGATCCCCAGGGGTTCGCGGAGCACATTTTTAGTATGGCTGGACTAGAGGAATTGTGAGTTCACAGAACTATGGATGAACTAAACTCTTATAGCTGCAGTGAACATTTGAAGTCAGGAAAGTATGGAGAAATGGTGACTAAGCTCTATGTAATGTAGAAGTGGCGGAGTACCAACATTTCTACTAACGAATTTTAACAATAATGTATTGCTGTGTATTCTGGTTTGAAGAGTGCAGTGTACCTACTTATACGAGCATTCCAATTTAGTCTTCCGGAGCCATGGTCAGGTGACAAGACAACTGTGGTGAATCTAAGGATTTGAATCGTTTCTGGGGTTGATTTCAGATGTCAGATACAACATACAATAGATATCAATAGTAATGTTTTTACCGTCAGGTGTACTTTATGCTCCAAAAAATCTGTGAAAAAGGTAACATTAAAGAGCTATTTTTATTTCAGGTAGCTATTTTTTAAAAGAGATTGTTAATTTTATAAACAATTGTCATAAACATAGGTACTGAATATAACCTACATCACTAGGATCATACATCTATGGAAAATCATCTTACTTTACGTCAATTATCAAATAAATCCGGAATTTCCCAACAAAACTTCTATCAGTGTCCACTATAAATATTTCCTGGTGACATGTGTCAGTCTGTCAGTCTAACTCAGGAACAATCTGAGCAACCACCTGCCGTTTAAGCACTGATCTATTCATAAGATCTGTTCAACATTGACTATGAACTAGTTTTAAGCATAATTAAATAGACTATTGGTACTAACACAATCTAGAATCGGTCTAGACGATTGTAGTAATACTTATTGGTTGTTTGGAATCAATATCGATTAAGAAAAGTTTAAAAATCGCTATTGTCAAGTGAAACAAAAATCAGACATTTAAGTGAGTTACATACAAACATTCACATGAATTAATTGTGAATGAAACAACTGCAAATAATGCATTAATATGTAAAATCTATCAATGTAAAGCCAAAATGAAAATTTGGTATACAGTACGGTGTCAGAGGCGACTATAGAATGAATCCTAGAGATGGGCAGAGGGGTATTTCTCTGTTACAAAAAACATCCCTTGTGGTTCATTTTCTCAAGACTATTAGATTCTCTGAAAGCTCTATTGTACAAGCGAAGTGGTAAACAAAGAGACAGAATAACAAAACTCTTTTTATATCATAGCTTAGTGAGTGATAAACATGAGTATTTAGAGTTATTAGAGTTCTTTGACTTTCTTTCTTTTGAGTTCTTAGACGTTCTTTGACGTTTGAATATTTATGTAAGCTAGTTGTAATGAGACAGTACATATTTATTCGAGGTTTTCCAACCTAGTCCTCAGGGGTAGCAACTGTGGCGGAGCTCGGGTAAGACTAAGAAGATAAGAGGTGTGATCTTATCTGGGGTTGATTACTAATGTCAATAGGTGACAGTAACCCCTTACCATCAGGTGGACTGCATACTCGTTTGATACTTCAATCATATATAAAAAAGAAACATAGCGCTTAAATCCAATCAAAGCTTTTTCTTCAAAGGTAAAAAATAAACAATTATAATACGTTAAACGAATAAATCAGATATTATAAAACAGAAGTTAACTAATGTAAAAATAGTTTGATTATAAAGTTAGATGTTACTAAACACTAAATATTTTGCCAAACGTTTCGTCATACAAATACCATACGCCCAGTAAAGCTCCACCTTTACTGTAACAAATATTTCGATAACACCACACATGAATAAGTAAAAAGAGTCGTAGTGGAGTTCCACCTTTATAGTAATTCAATAAATATTTTATTTGCACCATACGTGAAAGTATCATAGTGTACCGACATTCACACTAATCAAAATGTTTCAAATCACGTTAGTTTAGATATAAATCTATTAGATTGAACTGATACATCTAAAACGCGGAAACATTTTACTGGAATAAAACTTTTAATTTATCTATTCGTTAGCATTGCATCGGTGCAATATCGGTATTACGGCAATACTCCCAGGTTTTACTCTCGGCGGATGAAATATTTATATTAGGTACCTACGAGTGTCTGACCAGTCAAAGTTCCGTAAATTTTACAATACAATAGCACAGTGTATCCTTAGATTCGAACCCAGTACCTCTTGGTTTTAGAACAATTTTAGTACATAAATTATTTTTTACTCATAAATTAAAAATCTTAAAGTTGATCTTAATCACAATAAACATTAATAATCAGTAATAAGGATACGAGGTGAGAAGATCCACAATAATCTATTAAACGCAGCGGGACGCTTACAATACGATTAGAAATCAATCAACAAATAGCAAAGCAAAAGCAGGCTTAGCCCAAAAACACATATCATTTGCCTAATTAGATTGGGCGTTAAATCGCAAACGACCATTTATAATCTGTTCATTTAAAAATAATGCCGCATAAAAAACTCGTCAAAGATATTGTCAGGAGATACGCCGCAGTGTTCGCAGGCTTCGTTCGAAAAAACTCAAAAAAACTCTCTCGAGGCGATCCGTGACTCCTATTTTTTTGTTTTATTATTTTTAATTCATATTATCGTATGGCTATCCCCTTTAATTTTGTTTTTAAGTATGGCCCACGGTATTCTATACGTTTATGGATGTTCAGAATTCCGTGGCGTATCGTCCACGGGCGATTTCGTTTTATGTAAATGCGGGATTGTGCAGGTGTGTTTTAATAATTGTGACAGATGTAGCTTCAACCGATTCTCGGTAAACTTTGTGGGACCCTAAATGCAGTTATGAACCATTGCGGAGGCCTTAATTTACGCTTGTCGTATAATATTTTAGCTGAAATGATCATAAAATGCCATATTTATTATAGTGTCTGCTACTAAGTATAAAGTAGAGGTAGTGAACCCTTTTTTCAGAAATTTCTCAATTCTGCAATTTTTTAAAAATAGTGTAAAGAAGAAATATGGCAGTTTTTTTTTACATAAATACAGTTAAATTGAATAGTTTTGTGTACTAACAAAATATTGTGTAAATAGCAATTGTAAGTTCGTGGCTTAATTTATGAACATGTATATTAAAGATAACCCTACTGAAATCTACAAAGTGTAGTTTTAACTTTTACGTATTTATATAATAAAGTTTACATTCAATATACACGAATAATTTAACTTTTGCAGTCTTTCTGCAAAGTTGAGTATTCACATTCAAATAGTAAGTATGAGGCGTGCAATAAATAGGTAAAGATTTTAACAGCCGGGCGATTGCGTGAAGTAACTCTACATAAAAAGTTGTGTTGATAACTATTATAATATTTAATTTAGTTATGTTATAAATTGTGTACTTCAGAGTCTTTTAAAATATTTAATATGCTACAAAAGTATAATGCAAAGGACCTTTATTTTACTCAGAAAACATGTTATCTGATATTTAATTATCTACTCATAAGTACTTCAGTCAATAATACTTATAAGTGGTCTTCTATCTGCATCTATACAGAGCCTTGCTTTTTTGAAGATCCAGTTGAAATTCCTGAGTAAAATTAACATATCACATTACAACACAGTTAACAGTAGTGTGCCCTTAGTCAAAACACAATATTTACACCATCTTTAATATTTGTTTATTATGATGTAAAACAGGCAATAGGTATTTCTACAACATCACACAAAGCATGACAGTACAAATAACTCAACAAATTAATTGGATATTACAAAACAAAATGAATTTTCAATTATATTTCTCAAATTTACACCTCTCAAGGTATAGCATTGAAACAGTACATGAGCAACAAGGTTGTATTCCGCCCTGCAATCCCTGGGCGGGGCTGATCGCGCCCGTGATCCTGCAACTATTTTTATATGTAAGTAATAATTTAACTCCAATTAATAAATTGTGAAACGCAATGAATGTATTTTCTTTATAATTGACTAAATTAAGATTTAGGAAAGTCTAAGATTTTCGAAACCTTTTTTAAATTCCCTTTTATATGTATAATTACTTACTTTATTTTTGGCATTCTCCAAATTACTGGAAGAGAATATGATGGGACAATCAATTAGTTAAAGCCTATAACAGCCAAATACTCGGAAATAAAAAGAGCTAGGTTAGGGTGTAGAAAGAGCATAAAAATTAAATATTAACCCTTATAATGAACATCCAATAAGTATATATTTTACCAATTTTATTTCTTCCCGTTTCTATAAGCATACTTTATAATGTACGATATAAAGTAAACATACACATACATATAGAACTATATAGGTATTCCTAAAAAAATTGTACTTAGTAGTTTAGATAGCAATTCCCAAAGCAAAACCTTTCACCGGACAAATCACAGACCGAGATACGGGGAGCCTCTTATAAAATATTGGTAATGCAATGTTAACGAGATCTCGGTTATGTAAAGATGCAATATTTTGCATTTAATAAGGGCCGTACATAGCGAGACGCGTGGCCGAGGGCGAGAGATGGATCCCGAGATACCAACTCCTCGATCGGAGCTCGTTGGGTATGAAATTATTGGGAAACTCGCTTCGTGCACGATGCATCTGCTCAACTCGAGCTAATGTTGCTTGCAAACGATCCGAGAAAGCCGAGTAGGTTTTAAGAGATAAATCTGAGAGATAGCGAAGACTTTAACTTAGCTCGCCTCGTCGCATATAGTTACAATTTGTGAGAAACTTTTGCCATCTCGACGACGGTGCCGTTTAATTATTGGATTAAGCCGAGTTTCGCTTAGTTTTATAACTTCGACCCAAATTTTGCTACATTTAGATCAGTTAAGCGCCTTTTGATTTGTAACTTGCTAATGAGTAAACCTATAGGTTTTTATGTCATGGATATAGCGAGAATGCCGTCGTCCACGAAAGTCTTTCACCTCGATTAAAGAAGTACCTTATATCAGCACATAATATGCTTTACAAATTACCTATTGCAAACCCTTGTGTGTTTTAAAGGATTCAAAAATTCACTTAAGAAAAAAGATTGATAATTGGAATACTTGAAAGAGATTTTTTCATAAAACTTACTACAGGACGTAAACATCTATCACAAGTGAATACAGTTAACTCGTATTTCAGATACATCGTTACAGAAATAGCGAATTCCTAGCTATTACCAATCTCTCATTTCTACAGCGGTCGTTAACCCAAACGATGCTCGAGCAATAAAATATTGTCGATAAATTAATGGTGTAGTATTGAGCGTTGCAAGTGTGGCGGCCTGCGGCTGGGGCGTGTCTCGGCACCTGTACCTTTCATTTGAATATCCTCCCAAATCGATATTTTATGTGACCGCATCTGTAATTAAGTTTGAACGAAACATCGATTTTTTAACATCGAATCGATGTTCACGCCTAGGCGTCATGATCGACACTCCGCGTGATGTATGGGTTTATTTGGTTCTTTTAGGTTTTGTATTAATCTCGAGATACGATGACAAGTTGCATTTGCGAATGTTTATTTTCAATGCGATCCTTGTAATATTGGTAAGGTGGTAGGCAGGTATTCCTAACTCTAACTTTATAATTTTACGTCAAAAGCATACCTATGGTCTTATTTGATAAGTATTGTTACATAAATATTAGTGTTTACATCCTCTGTATCTGATTACCTATAGGTAAACAAGTTTTTACCGAAAATGATTTCTCATTTTTAAACGAAATCCATACCTACACACATATTAGAACTTGAAAAAAAAACACATCATTTGCAAAATTATCAGTTCATTTAAAATTTGAAATATTGTGTGTAGTACATTTTCTTCAATTTTATAACAATAAGTCTGCATCTAGGTGCGACTAACGAGACGACTGTTTGATGTGAAACTTGCGTGCATATATTACAGCAATAGTATTTTTATATCGCCGTTACCATGCAATTGCAATATCTTTGCGTTATTGTGCGTGTTATTGACGTTTCGCACTATCATTAGCATAAATTAACAGTTTCCCTTCGATATCGTGGCAATGAGTTCGCGTTAATTAAGTAGTCTATTGTTCTTACATACCTACCTACGTACCTTTATAGATTTCGTAAGTATACAGACTATTTAGAGAGTTACTTCAGACTTTCTAATGTGCAATGTATTTAACCTATACTACTTTTATATTATTGACAATTTTTTATGAGGAGCTTTCGCCCGCAGCTCAGCGTTAAATTACATAATTATAAACCTTTCCCTTGAATCACTGTATCCATTAAAACAAACCGCATCAAAATCCGTTGCGTAGTTTTAAAGTTCTAAACATACAAAGGGACAGACAGCGAAAGCGACTTATTATAGTTAGTAGTGATACTATAGTACCTAGTTATTATAATTTTTTAACTAACAACAAACAGATAGAAAGTTTTAACAAAGTACTGAGGTAGCCTGTGACTTAGTGTAAATGACTAGGAAATGTTAGAATCCAATACACGAAGTTCTACGTGGCGTAGCGGTTACGTTATGTCGTAGGTACAGAGGGTTATGGATTCGATTTCCAATCAACTATTATACGGTTTATGCTTTTAGTTAGCCATTTATGTACCTACTTACCTACTTATTCGTTTTCGTTGTTGCATGGAACTTATATTGAGATACTTTCCTGGGTTATAAATTGGCAAACATTAATATTTTACATATTTAATAATATTAATCATTTTAAGTTCAATAATTGAAGTTTATTCTTTCGTGTTGTAATACCATAAGAGATATATAAACATACATAAGCAAATCAAACTGCATGCGCTCAAAAAATCTGCAAACTGGCTTACGAAGCTGCCATCAAGCCTATTGAATACTTTAGTTTGCGAAAGAAGCCTTTTCTTTTCTATATTACAAAATACAAGCTCATAAATAAATAAATAAGGCCGAATTTAATAACAAGCTTGGACCTAAGTAATGGCCGCCAGGAGGCACACTACGTATATTACAGTGTTTCGATTTTATAACTTTTACGTATATTTTTTTAGCGTTATATTAAACGTTAAACACTATAATTTGGAGGAGCGTGGATGTCTGCTTTTTTTAAGGAATTTAAAGAGTATTGGAATGTGTCTTGTGTACCAAGTTGATTTAACAGGGCTGAGTTTGAATGAAACGTTGTTCGAAATAATAATATAATTTAAGTTGTATACGAATATATGACGAGGATACGGTAAGATAATTAACGTATAATCAATTATTCTTTCCGTATACATGCTATTTATATAAAATATATATATCAGTGATAACCTAATATAGCAGTCTATAGATAGCCTGATGGTTGAAATTTATCCTCTCAAACGGGGGGGTTCGAGGTTAAAATCCCAGGCATGCATTCTGATTTATGTGCATATTAGAATTGATAAAATTAATTATCACTTGCTTTAACGGTGAAGGAAGGAGGAAACCTGCACACCTGAGAGTTCTTAAAAAAGAAGTTCTAGAAGGTGTGTGAAGTCTACCAATTCGCACTTGGCCAGCGCAGTGGACTAAGGCCTAAATCCCTATCACTAAGAGAGGAGATACGTCCCCAGCAGTGGGACGACAAAGGGTTCAGAAGGATACAAAACGAGGGAGCAATAAATAGAAATGCTACTATTTGCAAAGCGCTCTTCGGAGTTCGACAAGGTACGTCTAAAACTGCTTTATAATAGGAGTCAAGTTTTCATGCGTTCTGGATTACAGTGTTATGTGCATCTACGCAAGATCCATGACTTCAGGGATAAATTTGTTCTAATGTAAAGTTGATGTCCAAGGATGGTGATAAATTACATTCTTGCTACTTCCACTCCATAAAATAAGATACATAATATATAAAAGTTTATAGAAAATAATCTGTTTGTACATCTTTTTGTAACATTTTCTGCTTCTTTATAATATATTCTAACATTAATATCGCAGTAATCATTTTCTTTAAAGACTTTATTGACTTGAAAATTACAACTAAAATTAAATTAAATATTTCAATTCGTCTAAATTAAAAAAAATACTACATAATTACTATTATACATATATTTGTATATTGACTTGTAAATAACAATTGTACAAATTAATTTTTAACATACTTAAATTACTAAATCATGCTTACAAAAAGCTTTCTTTAAGAACGCTTTAGAAATCATTGAACTATTACATAAATTAAAAAAAGACAACAAAAATATAATTGCATTTCGATGCAGAGCGCAAAATCTGTAACTTGCAGAATTTTCCCGTGTCCGCGCCTTACGTGCGCTCGTTTGCGTGCCGTGCGCCGCGAACGCGCAACATTCCCGCACTATCTGATGCGCGCGCACGTGACGTCCCTCGCCTTCCCGGAAACGGGACATCTCGTCACGTCACATCTAGCTGGCTAGCGTGCGTGAGCTGGGCCTTATCTAGCTGCTCTGACATCTACGAAAAGTACGGCAAGGGTCAATAGATCAGGATGCACTTGTGGCCACTAAATTTAGGAGGTATATGTCCTGGAAGAGCGTGATGGAGAATAATATTCTCCCCTTTATGGGTCATGGGACAGTCCCGGGTCTCGATTCTCTGGTTTAAATGCTGGCATTGAGACATTGAATGGGCTACTGTTATTTAACGAATTAAGTATTCCTCCAGCATCTTCAATTTCTTTAGGTAGATATCTCAAGATAGTGGTGGTTCAATACCCAAGCGTTTGATTTTCTAATGTACCTACCTAACACTAGTTCCTAGACTTTGATTATATTCTGAGTATATGATATATATCCCTAAAATTGCTGCATAATGTGCAAAAATGCAACAACTTTACCAATCCGTGGTGGCGAGGGTCGAGGTCTAAGCAATGTTTTCGTGTTTGATATTAATCAAAATTTTAGAACCTTCTAGATATAGGTACAAATTTAGAAATGAATTTCACTTTATCGAGTTAAGGACAATAATGTGAATTGAGCGAAGCGGCGTCCACTTTGTAATGTGCGAATGGTCATAAGTTGTGGATTGGAATGTGACGGATTGCGGAGCGCAGGTCGCAGAGCTTGGAAGGTTCGCTCTTTGAATAATTCGCGGTGTTGTCCGGCGCCGTTGTTAGCAATTGTCGCGCGGACAACGCTTAACGATAGCATCGCCGCCGAGTCGCCGGCGCCGCCCGATCTAGATCGCGGCGAGCACACCAAAGACATGCCCTCGAAGGATAAAGTCCTCACCGCCGACATGCGCACCCGCGCCAACTATGCCTTTGAAAAACCTCATCGCGCCCGATGCCGACCGGCGCTCGTGATGGCATCCTAGAACCAATAAGAAGCGCATGTGCATGCGCATGTATCAATGCGATTTACGCTTTTTTTCACTCTTTACCAAACGTCATTGCTATTCCGCTCATTCGGCGTCTTTTTCCACGCCTCGATCGATTTATTCCGTGCGCCCGCGAATAAATTCTCGGATAGTTTAGTCATGTCCGCGCCGTGGGATTCCTGGGCGATTCATTACGTTGGATTAAACTCGCGAAAAACCGTGATGTACGGTCGGAACACACGCTGTCAAAATCTGTCACAAAGGGCACGACAAGAAAATAAATAAGGTCTGTTTATTTGCGGTATGTCATTAAGTGCTTTTTATGCGTTGTGAGATCCGACACTGGTGGCGACGAATTCGCCACATGCAATCAATATGGACCTCCATACGATATCATGAATTTCAAGTTTTTATTTAATAATCAACTTGGACAACATCGACACGTTTCGTGACATGTGTGACAATAATTGCGGCTATGTGTTTCATTAGTTTGTAGTGAGTAGGTAGATATAAATCGGCTGTTCGACCCACAAGGAATGCTCGACTCTAATAAAGATGCTTGCATTTTCATTGTAATTTTATTCCTTATGATTATGGATACTTTCTTGATATGGCTAATTAAATAAAATACGAGTGTTAATGGAACCAATTGCCCTTCACTTCTCACCAATGTGTCAATAAGTAATGGAGACTCCTCATAAAAATAATTTAGTAGGTACACTGGTACATATTACATATTACATATTTACCCACCTACATATTTTAATGGAATATATTTTATCAAATAAATTATGACTGACTGACGGTGCACGGGCGCAACATGATGCAAATAAAATCTGCGTAGTAAGAATCTTCTCATTTTATGTGACTTTGATGTTTAGTTTATACAAAAGCTGAAATGTAGAAAATATTTCTCCCATTAATTATTTTTGTATAATATATAGTAGGTATCTATAATTATAAAGTAACACAGATACTTAAGTAATTATTTATGTTATCTCATGTATGCTGTACACAAAACAAAAATCGCATAGGAATTAAGTGACAGTTGGTAGAGCAAAGTTAACTACTTATTAATAAAAATAATTTTAAGTAATTACCGATCATGCTCATCAAAGTAGAAATCGTATTTAGTTCAATGTAATTAGTACATTAAGTAAGGATTACAAGCTCTCTAATCTCTAGACTTAATAGGTGGTGCC
>DWPV01001300.1:0-21458 GCA_018251915.1 Urbanus proteus proteus | reverse complement strand
TCAATAAGCACAGCTGGGTTACCAGCGGATATGATTTAAACGTAAGTATTCTACTAGTTTTTTAACGTTATTTCTGATTTAACGGAATGAAATTAACTATTTATACCCGTAAGATAGAAGTCGACAATTTATTTAAACTAATAAATGATAATTAATGTTTAATAAATTACTAAAAATAATATTGAAAATCACTAGTTTTGCTTATATTATTTTGTAAAGATTGTGTTTATAAAATGAAAGTAAAATACTTTCTTAAGTGCCGAATGCTGCTACAAGCTTTAATTTTTAATTCAATATAATAAATCAAATAATACGATAAAGTTGTGTCTATACCTATACAAATTATTTTTCACGAGATAGTCAATAGTCAATATTAAAAATTTCTCGAACGTATGTAGAATCAACTACACCAACTCTTGGCTACTTTAATATGTTATTTATTATATCACTTTAATCTAATTTATTATTTTTTTACTGGGAAAATATGTTTAACAGGTGATGAATTTAAAACATTTTTATCCATAGAAAAGAGAAAAATGTGGGTAGATAGGAATTCCATAGACTACGAAAACTAAATTACGACTCATAAAGTTTTTAAATCTTTTACTTTCTTTGTTTATAATATTCTAATCTTATAATTTCTTTGTTTTGTGTAAATTTTATAATAAGCATATATCACATTGCATATAACACGCTAAACTTAGAAAGATCGCACTAATTAGTTAATTAAGATAACAAGAAAGTAGGAAGGCGTGATTATGCATCGTTGATATTGCTAATTTTATGCTAATAAGCAAGAGAATCTGATATAAAGGGGCTAAATATAGACTACGGAATTTTAAATTACTATTAAGAGTATTAATAAGCTACTTTAATAGCTAGATTAATAGATACATACTTTAGTCACATGCACACATGAAATTTTATTGCAGGTAACTACCTATATGGAACTCTACTTCCGAATTCTATTAGATTTGTCTTCTCTCATCATGGGACTATTATCACCATTGATTTCTTAGTGTTAAGAATATTATGAAGAATTATTAGCCTGTTATATCCTTGTCATATTTTAATGTAAGCTTAGCACAATGATAAGTACATATAACAATGATAAGAATGAAGTTCGGTCTCAGTGGCACTCCTTGGGGGCGGCCTAAGTTCAACACAGGCTGAAATGAGAGATAATGATATATTTCTTCAGAAAAATTACGTACATCAACATCTCTTGTTCAGTTGAATTTTAGATGATATAAAATGTGACAATTTTTTAGGTGCAATTAATTATATCATTACGACCACATAAACTACGGCATACACGGCGTATCTATAGCACAAACTACAGCGTACAGCATACACATAAACTTCAATAGATATAAGGCCAACTCTTAACGAGCAGCTAAAGCTTGGATGGAACAACCGGCACCGATCTTATTAAATTATTAAAATACACAATAAAAATAAAGACAAGACCGACAATCACATTAAATGAAAGATTAATTCAGTATACGTGTGGCGCTATCTCTCGTCGAATAACAACATTAGACGATACAAACGAGAATAATATTAAATAACATATAGGTGCAATTAAACATTATTCCGACCAGCACACCACTTTCACCAACATTTGTCCGAATTTGGAGTCGCCCGGCGATGGCGATGCAACAGTCCGTGACAAAACGCTTCCTTATTCAGCTCATTTGCATAGAAACGCGTTCAGACATATTTTAGAATACATAGACACATACTGCACATACATACTACATGTGTGTGCAGTACCACGATTTTTTAAATAATAAATTACCACCGTCAATGATGAAGGAAAACGTCGTGAAGAAACCTGCACACCTGAAACTTTCTAAAAGTTCTCAAAGATGAGAGAAGTCCACAAATTCGCACTTGGTCAGCGCGGTGGACTAAGGCCTAAAATCCCTTTCACTATGAGTGGAGACCTGTGCCCAGCAATGGGACAATAATGAGTTGACGACGAGTTAGCAAACTGATCGTAAGTTATGTGTAATCCTGTGTAATCATGTGGATCGAACCCAGAGAGTCCTACCTGAACTTGGTCACAGGTGCATTGCTACTCCTAAGGACTAAGTTTGAACGCCTCGGATAAGTTTGTCTTCCTTACTACACCCATGAAACCTGAACACAGCAGTGCTTAAACTGTTCAACACTTCTGTCATTATGCAGAAATAGGCGAGGCAGTGGTACCGCCGGACTCGAACTAAGACGAAAGGTTTCTACCACCTTTACATAAATCGAGCATACAGTCCACTTGATGATTAGACAGTGGTTCTTAAACTATTTGGTGGCGGAGGCCTTTTGAAAAGCGACATTTTTGACGGACCCCCAAAATAAACGAAGAAGTTACGTGTATTATTTTTATAATGTGTAATCATGTTACAATGTAAATGTATACTATAATAAAAATAAACATCTAATGGCAGTATTCTCGCGGAGACTCCGTAAAGGATTTGCTGGAGCTCCTCCAGGGCTCCGCAAAGCACACTTTGAGAATGGCTAATTAGATGATTAGCGGTTACTGCTGCAGTGTCGTCATAGACATTTGTAATCAACCCTAAATAAAATTAAAGTCCTAACTGAGATCTGCCATATTTTCGTTGCTATTCTAAAACTAAGTTCGAATTCGTAGGTACAGTTTTATTTATACAGATATTAGCCTTAAAACTAACCCACACCTAGATATTAGTTCATAGCTGTAGGCACTACAGGTCTTCTACGAACCTACGCTTTGTATCAAATATCAATAGATGACTAAAATGGTACTTATGAGTGGGTAAGCAAACTATGAGGCAATGATGCTTATGATGCGCTTGCTTACCGCACAGGTAACCACAAAATTAATTTATTAGAAATTCGATCATAAGTATTAGATTTAAATATATTATTCATTTTATTGTTATGCAATGTTACTTAAACTATTTTATAGAATCAGATAGTCACATCGTACGAGTATGTCGTAACAGAAGAACTGTATATTTCCAAAACATTGTCTTTATTTAAATTCTTGTTATAGACTACTCCTTTAAACTATTCTCTTGTCTTGTCTGTGGTTACCTCGGTTACTTCCGTGTGGACTCACTGGTAAACAAGAAGGCTGCAGTTCACCTGAAAAAATCTTCATAGGTTACTCTCCCTACACCATATTTTTCTTTATTTCTTATAGATTACTGTGATGTCTTGTATGTTATGCGCCAATAAGGGCCCGATATTGTAAAGTCGTCGATTAAGAGACATAAAACAATTTGCAGTTCTTAACATGGTGGAGGGAAACTATCCGTCAAAGATCCCACAGGAGCTGTCTACCAGAATTACAACCGTCGTGTTACTCGTATTGATTTTGGTAAAGAAAAATATTGACACAAATTATTAAATTTTACTTAATAATTTCCTAAAAACAAAAATCTCGGATGTAACTGACTTCTTAATCCAAGAAATGAAAAGTTAAACTCTAATAATTCCTATTTAAAATTACCAAGATATCATTTACTTGGAAATGTGTGCATCGATAAAAATATACGTGAGGATGTTAAATGTCAGACAAACATGAATTTTGTCGCTAAAAATGTGTTTCGCAAACATCAACAAAATCCGCAATATCAAGAAATCAAGATTTTATCTTGTATCGTCTACGTTTGGTATTGCACTGTACCGGCCGAAGTAATCAACATGCATTTTGAATCTAGAGACGCATTAGATACTCTTTTACTATACTATAGAACTTACAATCGCTTGACTAGAGACATATTGCGACAACAAGTTCCCCAACGTTTCATACTTATAAACATTATACTAGTCGTATAGCTTAGTTGACTACACAGTGTTAGAACGCAAAGTTCCGTGCTTAAATTAATCGCAACTGTTTGTTTTTTGCACTATTTCCACATTAGAACACGATAGGAACGCTTAACGTGCTTGGATTACAGAAGCTAGTGTCAGTGAGTGAACAATGCGCAGATAGAAAAATAAAACGTCAAATTCAATTCGCGCCAAAAGTGCCGCCATAAAAAAAGCATTGACCATGACATTTGGTTGTACAGCCACAAAAAAACAGTCGTAATCATTGCTTTTTTTTAACAAAAAACGTTTGTTAGACATGGTTCGTTGTGGTTAATTCTTAGCATTTAGAAACAAAGTGGGGTCGGAGGTGACACTATGCCCCAGATTTTCTTCAAAAAAGTAATGGTGGTGCGGGAGCGAGGTGACTTCGAGGTGAGTTACTTTCACTTTCCGCGTAGTTGGTTCGTACTTTACCATAATGCAGAGTAGTATCTACAACTCTATAGAAATGATTGTAACTAAGTATAATAAGTTTAAATTTAATAATAAATATAATAATTGGTGCATGAATATTTCAGCATTACAAATGAAACGTACAACAAAGATACCTACCTTTCTTGTGGCAATTGTATTCAAGTCTTAACGGATTACCAGTTGTTATGGTCACTAAAGAGTACCAGATAGAGTAATGTACTCATACGTGTCTCAACAATAGTACTCATAAAGTATAGACTCCTATTTGAGTACATGCATCAGTCAAATAGATATTGTTTGAGGTCACATAAACTAATAATATTTGTGAGATGGCCTATACACGTAACTATAAACATTAGAGCTGATCAGCGTACAGTTGTAGGTAAGTGTTGCAACCGAACAAAACTGATTGATTATCTCTTTGGAGTCTATTTGTTGCATGATCAACGGTTTACCGCACCCATCTGACCGGAACACAGTGGGAGCAGCTACTAAAGGCAATAACGGGTGCGGCAGCGACGTTCAATGCAGTCAAACCACAAAGAGTTTTTACCTTCAAACTTGCTAATTGTATATTCTATCAATTTAGCATGTTTTTGCTTACTATTGCTTTTCCTTGGAAAAAGAAATTGACTTGGACATATTGGACTGGATTTCTCTAGTGTTGCAAGTGTCAATAAGCGACGGTGACTACCTTCTTTCCGTCAGGTAGCTAAAAACATTCACGTATTTTTATATCATACTCAGGTTATCCCTGTACCTTGGTAAGTATATGTGTGATCAGGACTAGATTAAATCAAGGAGATCTAGAACGCTTCCTGCGCCAACTAAACTCTCGGCTTTTAACGAACACTGACTGTAGAAAATCCCAAACATCTATACACAAATAAATAAAATTAAAGTGTCCGTTTGTGAATTTAAAATATATGTTGTAATGCATATGAAAGTTTAACAAGTATAGGTTGTATAGGTATAACAAAATGCTTTGAAAAAAGAATTGCGTATCTGTCTGTTTGTTTGACTGAGTTAATCTTCTAAACGGCTAAATCGATTTTGACGGGACTTGCACTGGAAGATTACTGAAGGTCTAAGGCGCAAAATAGGCTACTTTAATTTTTGAAAAAAAAATCCATTAGCTAGCGCTTCACGCGCATGCGCGCTCCGTCGCGGGAAAGCGGGATGAAATTTATGTTTAAATATGAATTCTTTTTTACTTTTTAATCGCGGGTGAAACCGCGTTGATCAGCTAGTTATCTAAATAGTTGAAGTCATGTATGCATGTACTTCGAAGCTTTGAACGAGTGGAAACATAATCTTCTGCCTTACATAAAGCGTTGTAATTTATTTTACCGCAAGCGCTTACCAAATAGACAAACATTGGATAGTCCCTAACTCATTTCTCTTTATAAATATTTAATGAGTATTAATTATAATTCACATCACATACAAATACAGGCAAAGCGACATAATACCGGTTAGAATAACACCGGTTTTACGTAATAACGCATCTCGTTGCGTGCAACGATTGATAACCAGCACGTGTTACATCGATAGCGTTACATCACTAACTAGATAAACTCAGCACGTCACTAGAAAATTTGAAAATAAGATTTTTTATTACCAAGTGTATAATATTCGAATCTTTGATTATGTTCTCCATATAATCAAAGATTCGAGTCTATAAATACTAAAATAAATAATGGCGGTCGAACTCGCGCCATAATGTTAGTATGCTTGAATCGAATTTATATATTTATATCTGTTTATGGCGTAACAAAAAATAGTTTAAATAATATACACAGGTTGTCAATGGATTGCCTCTTTTGGCCTTAGACTTTGGCTGACCAACCATAAATTCAAACTTTGTATGACAAACACACAGTCGTAAAATTAAGGTTACATTACTGTATCACTTGTTTCCCACTTTCTAAAACCCAAATTCATATATTCAAGGTTGTCTATGGATAGGACAAATTCCATTTACTTACTGATTGTAATGTGAGACCGGACCAAACTAACCTTGGTTGTGCGACCGTCCACTTTTGTTTTTATTCTTTTTATTAGCATGTATTCTGCGTAGGTGTTAGTTGTCAGCGCTTCATATTTAAATCTAATATTGCACTAGCTTAAATTTAAAAATAAATCAACTTATCATACTAAAAGTATAAGTAGTAATTGAATTACGCGTGAGAAATCCGTTGCAACACTGCCTTGGCCTCGTAATGTCGATCAATTTTGTGTTTTGCATTTCTACATATCACTAAATTTACGCTAGTGTTACAAAACGTAGTAGTAATTACATTTTAATTAGACTGATAGACAAAATAGATTAAAAGTTTGTAGGTCTGTTCATTGTTACATGCGTGACTACCTTTAAACAATTATTCAGGTTGATATTGCTTATAGCTACATGTAGATATACAAGTAAATAATATTTAAGTAAATAGTGTGGGGACTCATAATGTTTCATTTCGATGGTCAAATAATGCCATTTTGAAGTTAAATATAGTCTAAAGCGTAGCGGAGCAGTCACTATACCGGTCTGACACGCAATAGCTTCCGGGTTCGATCCTCGGCCGGACAGAAATCTGAATGATGAATTTAGTTTTTTTCTGACTCTGGATGTGTGTGGATTTGTCTTTGTGTGTACATAACATCTACGACGCAGGAAACAATCCTAGCATGTGTCTAAGCGTAGAAATTATGAAATAAAAATGTTTTAATACAATTTTTATATCGTTGTCGCATCTTTTAAGTTAATAAAACTTGTACAACTTTATATTTTTGCATAACACTTGCTTAGTATCATCCATACAGATGCACCATCACATATGGTCACGTGCGATTGGCGTGCGAAACAGACCGCAGCGGCCCCGTTGCGTAACCGCTAACCGCTGTTACATTCGCCTTGAGATCATTTTGGAGAACTTATTCATTATAGCATCAAATACTTGTAAGTTTGAAAAGAATAATATTGGTCATATTAGTCGATACCTCTACTCTTATTTTTTTTCATATTTAAACCTATTGATAAGTGATGGGGGCTACCTAATGTAATGTGTCGCCGTAGCCTATGGACATACGCAAAACCAGAGGAGTTGGTTAAGTTCCTCTCTGAGTGGAGACGCATGCTCTGCACTGGTATAATAATGGGTTAACGCGAAATAGAACCAAATAAATTATTCTAAGCTCTGAGACTGAAAATAAAACAAAGCAATAGGAGTCAAGGGCACACGCGGCTTCTAAATCTTCTAATTTAGTCTTCTATAGACATAAAAAGACAACTATTACAAATGTTAATGAATAAAGCAAATTACTATTTTGGTACAGCAATAAAGAGAACAAAATAACATGAATTGTAATTTATCCTGTCAGGACACAGACAAAATAATCAGTACCTCTGTCAAAGATCGGTGTAAGCGATTATCAGCTTTATTTCAACGGAATAAACAGAAATATTTACTTATAGACGCAAAGTTTGTAAGTAATGCAGAACGGCGCCAAAAGATGGCGTTAGTGGTAGTAGTTGCATGCGCGCGTTACTCTTTGATTGTTTTGAGATCAATATCGTCCTGACCTTTTGTAAATATTGTTGTTTAGCCTGAATATTTTAGTTCCGCATTTGGTCCTATGATTTTGTACAGTACTTTTAAAGAATATAGATGTATAAAAGCAGTATAAACTACATCCAGGAGTCAGGCAAGCGTAGGTATATGCATCTATCACATCACCATAAGATCAACCGTGAACATGATTGGGTTACAATAGTGTTATTTGGATATTAAAAGGATTGTGCACAGATAAAAAATAATGATATCTAATACTTCATAGGAATATTGTCCTACTGTCTGTCATACTTTACTTCCTAAATATCTAAGATTCTTGCTATAAATCAAAAGAAAGAAATGAAACTACACAGGAAGCTAATTAAAAAAATACTTTATCTTACAATTATCATTTTTGCGGAGAAAGCCGTTGTCACTCTCACAGCCAACCTGTCAACGGCTAATAGTTCACGAAATACTTACCACAGATTATACATTGCATAGAGATGTTAAGCACTTACACACTACTTTTAAATCATATGATAACAATACTTAAGATAGTAAATATTGCTTATGTCTATATCATACAATCCATTATTGAAATTTAAGTTGAGAGTTTAAAATATTATTATTATTATTGAATTTTTTAACAGTATAAAGTAAATATTTAAGTGTTTTAACATTTTTTATTGCTTTATAAAAAAAATTATGTTCTTTACTTATATTTAAAAAATGCCTGATAAAATGTTTATTATCTGTAGTAAGTACCTACGAGGATGGTCATCTTGGGAACGTTTACTTTAATTCTTGGACAAATCAACTATTTTCGTCAAATCTTCAATATGTTAGCGCGTGTGAAAACATCACACATGTTATCTCAACAATATCTTTATTATTAATTGTACAGTTTTTTAACAAGAAACTTTATTGCAAAAAGGACCTTATAGCCTTAGTTTGAAGGGGTCTATTACCATAGAGCCGACCATCGCATTCATGGTAGTACCCGGTCGAAAGGTTATGAGAAAGGTGGCGGTTTACGTAATTGTTTTGGGTATGGTCCAATCGTTAAGATGGAGCGTTACTGATTGAGGAAGAATTTAAAATACAACATTTTTATCTATTTAGGAATATAAGTACCTACCTACATTTTTGACCATATGATATTATACCATATGGCTATTGACTTTCTAATAAAAAATAAATATAATCTAAAACTGTTGTCTAAAAAATAAGAACTTATTATTAAATACGTCTTATTTATTTCGGTTAATACAAGTATCAATTCACAAGCGCCCAGTTTTATATTTTTATATTAAGTTATAAAATATTTAAAATAAGATCACTAATATTATTTGCTGCTCCTCAGTTCTGAAAAGCAATTCCATGAAAATCCTGCCTTATCACTATTCAAACCATAATTCACTTAACAAATCGATTTAACATCAGTAGAGCTGCTTCTTTACTACTTGTAAAAACGCTACTGATTATCACTTAGACCAACCATCGGCGCTATCAAGACGTTAAAACATCTCATACTATCACGTCCGCTTATATCAGCTTACTACTGAGATTTCTCCTTTTGCCATCCACTGACTAAACATCTTGTATTGTCCCCTGTTAATCACTTATGACACGACTTTCTGTTTCTTTGTTTGAACAGTTTTGCTCATAATATTTTACAAATATTACGTCAGTTATCTTAAAATATCTATTGATGTTTCTCTAAGCTCTTGACTTCTCAAGTAATAGTGTTTTAACTTTTAAAATGGCTATACTTAGATAAATAAAATAGGTAGATTACTCACCACCTTGTATTTGAGTGAAGCCAAACTACGCTACTTTCATGTATTTATACGCACACACATACACAAAACTAGCGTAGTTTCTTGTCAGTACATTTAGTCTATTTACGCTGAAATAATCACTTTTATTACCCGACCATTTTAAAAATGGCTTCATTTTTTTGTTGGGTTATGTTAGGTTAGTACCTAATGATAGATCTACCTACTTTATTTATCTGAGCAGTTATCTTAAAAGATTTACTGATGTTTCTCTAAGCTCTAGACTTACAAGTAATAGTGTTTTATCTCCTTTTAAAATGGGTATGTTAAAAACTCTTTTCGTCGAAAGCCGCAATCGAACGTCAAGATCACCTAACTTATGTTACCGTAAAATTACTTATTTTAGAGTCACAGACAGACATTATTCTTTATTTATGTATAGATCTTAAGTAGCTACTTCTTCGGTAATGTTTATTGTGGTGAAACCTATAGCTTTCACCATCATTGTTTTAAATTTTACTGCCACGGTGGTGACCGATCCGTTCTGTTGAACTCGACTTTCGTTAAAATTGTCTGTGCGTAGAATAAATGGAAATCGATAAACGGGGTTTGAGCAAAATGTCTTGGTTTAGGTATTTGGTTTTTACTATGAGAAAAAAAAACCATTATCTATGCTTTTACCTTTTACATAAACTTTTGAAGACTGATATTCTAACTGATAATGGCTGTGACTCTGCCCCTGAATCATATCAATTTAGTTGTCACGGACAACTTTTCATAATTGACTTAAATAAAGCTACAAATGAACTACAATCGTATAAACGTCATAAAGCGGCAGGAATTAATATTCAAAATAATAAAGTAAGTCATAAAAATAGAACAATAAAACATTTATCATAATTTAGAAGTCTAGACTTCATAACTTCATAAGAGGACGCCCCCCGCCGCGGAGCTGTGAAGACGTTCGACCTGTGTCTCTTCAAACAATAATTACAATAAAGTGGTTACATTGCGATTTGTGCCAAGAAAATTACACGGATATCAGTTTTTAATGTGAATCTTAAATTTGGTGCAAGAAACAATAACAAAAATTACACGTAGTGCTAGTATAAACGTTTTTAAAAATAAAGTTTAAAGTGACTGTTAAACACAAACAATCAGTGACAGTGTGCAAACGATGCAAAACGATTATGAATCTACCGCCTGTTGCTAACTACGGCTGATCTGAGTTAATACGCTTACAAACAACAGTTCATAATATTCAACGGTCTCGTTAACGTCTCCGCAGTGTATTGTGTAGATACGCTACTCCGGGCGTTAACTCAGAACATTCGGGGTTCAAACCTGCAATATATATATTTTTTTCTTTTCTTTTTCATAAATATATATATACTTTATATTTTTTTATACATTGTTTTTTTATTTTATTTTTTTACTATTAGTTTGATCAAACGATTTTAATAATATTTCAAAATAGAATAGGGAAGAAGTTATACAAAGGAAAGAGACCCTTTTAAACTTCAATATACATAATTTTACATAAATACATAAATTAAATAATAATATAAAAGTAAAAATATAGAGGATAATTTAATATTAGAGTAAACTGTCAAAATGAGTACCTCGTACAAATGTGCTGGCTGCAAAAATGCAATACCAAAAAGAGAATTTTTGCAATGCTCGATATGTAAATCCAGGTACGATATAGAGTGTGCAAATATTAGCAGCAAATTGTTCAATCAAATGGAACGAAAAGACCAATGGAAATGCCCCGAATGCACGAGTAGACGCCCAAAGAAAGGCAATGTTAACACACCCGTACGCAATTCTGCGATATTAGCTGAGGAAGAAGTGGAGCAAACATCGCGTATATGTATCTCTCCCCGAGACTCTTCCAATGACGAACATAATATTACACACAGAAATAAGACCACAAAAAAACCTATTTTAAACACACTTGGAAGCCCAGAAGCATCAACCAATATGCCTTCTATCTCATATTCCATAATGGAGGACCTGAAACTTTACATCAGTGATCTTTTTCATGGCGAGATGAATGGCTTACGGGAGGCCATTGACGGATTGACAAATACTATTAAAGCTCAAAACACCCGTATAGAGCAGCTAGAAGCCAGGGTGTCAATCCTAGAGAAATCATCAAAAGAGGTGCAGGATCCCGTTACCCCGAAATTAGAGAACACAATATTACAGCTGCAAGCCGACATCGCAGAGCGAGATCAAGCATCACTATGTAACGATATAGAACTAGCAGGCTGTCCAGAAACGGCTAATGAGAATTGCATTCATATAGTTCTTGCAGTTGCGAAGAAAATCGGGGTAGACTTAGATGAAAAAGACCTTGTGAATGTGCAGAGAGCGGGTCCAGCGCGATCAGTTGTGGAGGGCGGCCCGGAGATGCGACCGCGGCCTCTAGCTGTACGCCTGGCACGTCGCACCCTGCGAGAAGCACTTCTCCGAGCAGCACGCGTCCGACGTGACCTCAATACTGAAGGTCTCCACTTACCAGGACCCAGAAGACCCGTGTACATAAATGAGCGTCTTACAAAACACAACCGCGTCCTTTTCCAGAAAGCACGGGTACTAGCCCGTGACTCTAGTTACAAGTACGTGTGGACGCGGGAAGGCAAGGTATTCACGCGTCAGGCAGAAGGAAAACCGCGATACCGATTACAAAATGAAGCAGACTTTTTGAGGGTTTTTGGTAAAGGTCACGTTTGACCTCATGTATTATGTTACTGATGATCATATCACACATTGTCTTATTGTTCTAAATTTTAGTGACTTTAATAGTACGAACGCATTTTTATGTTGCTCTCTTCCAATACAAACTTGCCTACATATATACTACACATTAACACACACAAACTCCAACACATATTTTAAGATTCCTGACAATTGGTCGATTTATAATACTATTACTAATATTATTTTATAATGGCTACTACAAATAAAAACAGTTTAAAATTAGGGTTATTAAATGTTAGATCTTTAAACACCGGAAAAGACGAACTCTATGTATCCGTACTCAATTATGCACCTGATATTCTGGCCATAAATGAAACTTGGTTGAAGATAGGAGAAGAGGACCTCGCACCTGTAATACCGAACTATAAATTCATACACAAACCTAGAATGGACAAAAGAGGTGGGGGAGTAGGCTTTTATATCAGACAGGAGATTAGCATGAGAGTTCGACAACATCCAACTTCAGCACTAGAACAAATGTGGCTTGAAGTGAAACTACCGGGAGCCACTATGGCTCTAGGTACTGCATATAGACCAGAAAGCGTCGGTGTCACGGATGCACTAGATGGCCTCAGCGAATCTGTAAATCTGATGGCACATTGTGACTTTACTTGTATACTAGGAGATTTGAATATCGATATGACTCACCAGGACACACCAAAGGCTAAAGAAATTTTAGATTTTTGTAAGCAACACAGTCTAGAACAATTAATAAATGAACCGACTAGAATTACAAATCATTCAAACACAATAATAGACCTAGTGATGACTAATAACTCTACAAAATGTAAAAAGATAGAGGTAAAACATAATCCTAGTTTAAGTGACCATGCACTAGTAACTGTTGAATTCGACATTAAAAAACCTAAACGCAATAAACAAATAAAGTTCCAACGCTCCTTAAATAATATAAACATGGACTTATTCAGGGAAGATCTCAAACTTATTTCTTGGAATTCTATCAATATGTTAAATAATGTAGATGAGATGGTTGACACTTTTAATAAGCTTCTAATAGAACTATTCGATAAACATGCTCCACTACGAAAGTCGAAGGTCCCAGATAAACCTAAGCCTTGGATAACAAACATGGTTAAATTCATGATGAACCTCCGAGATAAAGCCCTTGTAAAAGCTCAGAAAGACCACAAAGATTCTTCAAAAGACTATTATCGAAATCTCAAAAATTTGGTAAATGCTACCATAGAGCGAGAACGAAAGGCATATTTTAATTACTTTATTAATAAAAATATAAAAAAGCCTTCAGTACTATGGAAAAACCTAAAAAAATTCAATCAAGTAAGTAACAAAAGTAACATCAATTTAATACCCGACCATCTCAATAATCCCAATGAAATCAATGACCACTTTTTGAAATTGCCAACTTACAATGAATGTAGCGAATTAGGAAAAAAAACTATGCTTATTAAGACGTCACCATTACACAACACCTTTAAACTAAGACCAACAACAGAAACAGAAGTTAGTAAAATTATTTACAACATAAAAACAAATGCTACGGGACACGACGACCTCAGTATAGAGATGATTAAGCTCACTCTCACTGTTACTCTTCCGATTCTAACAATAATATTAAATAAGTCAATTGAAACTAACATTTTTCCATCTAGTTGGAAAAGAGCACTCGTCAGACCTATACTAAAAAAACACCCAGCTACCGAAATAAAAGATCTGCGGCCCATCTCAATTCTACCAGTACTCTCAAAAGTCCTAGAAAAAATAGTATTGACACAATTACAGGTCTATTTAGAGAGCCATAAAATAATTCCAAAATTCCAATCTGGCTTCCGCAAGGATCATGGCACAGAAAGCGCCCTCCTTCACGTTACTGACGATCTTACCGAAGCCTCAGACATGGGTTTGAGTAGTATAATGGTTCTGCTAGATTACTCGCGAGCTTTTGACTGCATCGATCCGGAGTTGCTTTTAATCAAGTTAGAGCATTATGGCTTCTCTAAAGATACCTGTCGTTGGTTCCAGAGCTACCTATCTGGTAGACAGCAAGCTGTGGTTACGAATGATAAGGATGGTTCCAAAAAATTTTCCCCCCTAAGAGCGATCGAATGTGGTGTGCCCCAAGGGGCATTATTAAGCCCGATCTTATTCTCACTTTTCACAGCAGATTTACCATTAGAAATAAAAAATTGTAAATACCATTTGTATGCTGATGATACACAATTATACTATTCATTTAACAGTAAGGACACAAAAGATGCTATTAAAAAAATCAATGACGACCTTGACAATATTTATGCATGGTCACAAAATAACTCACTGGTACTTAACCCAAGTAAGTCTCAAGTGTTAGTTTTAGGCACTAGAAACCAAATAAAAAATGTCCTAGCATACGAAGATAAAATAAAAATCAAAGACGTTGTTCTTGAGCAAGTAACATCCGCACGCAACTTAGGTGTTATAATGGACGGACAACAAAAGTTTACAGAACATGTAAATAGCAAAATCAGAACAGCCTTCTTCAAATTAAAAACATTGTATAAAATTAGACCTTATATCAAGGAAGAGCTGCGTCTGCATTTATGCAATACACTTGTGCTATCACACTTTAACTATTGCAGCTCCATCTATGGTCCAGGTCTTAACTCAAACTTGGAGAGAGCAGTCCAGAGGGTACAAAATGCCTGCATTAGATTCAGCTTTAAGGTGCCAAAAAGAGAATACATTACTCCACACCTAAACAAGCTGGGTATTCTTAATATGAAATCGCAAAGAGAACTACAATATGCGTGTACCGTGCACAGAGTTATTTGGAACAAAAAACCAGAATATCTCTACGAGAAACTACGTTGGGCTAAAGACTCCGATAATAGAGGCCTACGGTCAAAGTCTAAAAATCTTTTAAAAGTGCCCATGCATAGAACAATTAGATACAGAAGATGTTTCAGGTTCACAGCAGCAAGTATATGGAACGATCTGCCACCTCCTCTGAGAAACAAAATTAGTACGCAATGTTTTAAAGTAAAATACAAATCTGCTCTGCTGAGAAAGCAACTCGCTGCTGTAAATCTGAAACATGCATACTGGAAGTTACTGGCGATAAGTGACTTTTTCGACCCTAAATAGATCTAAAACCCGGTACATAATATACACCCACAAATACATACACGCACACATACTCATTCATACACACAAGCACACACACTCTTCCTTATATATACACACACACACACACACACACATTCTTCCCCACACCACATGTACGCACTTACGCACGTATTGAAGAGTTGCATCTAACCTAGTATTTTGTATGTTTTAAAGTTATTTTTCTTTGTTATCCATATTACAGTTTACATTTTATAATTTGTTAGTGTAGTAATAAATACATTTAATGTAACTATCCCTTAAGTCTGACTGTCAGGAAAGGGTTATTGTTTGTCTTTAGAAAGTTTTTGTTTGTATTTCTATGTTTATTTTTCCGCTTAGTGATTGGGGAGCCCGCGATACTCAATGCTCCCTCAAGAACTCGGGAGAAGGGAATTGCTGAAAAACAGCGCTCCACATGATTGTAATCTTGTGGCAGCATAAGCTGAGCCATTCCCTTTTGCCTCGTAAAATAATACCCAAACTTACGTAGTTCTGCACTTTTATTGTAATTGTTTTAGTTATTAAGAATGAATGTGATTAGTGCTTTTTTTTTTTTTTCTTTTTTGTTATTTTTTGGGTGATTTTTACTTTTCCTTTTTGTGTGTTATAATTTTTAATATGTTTTGAGGCAATAAATGAGTTATTATTATTATTATTATTATTATTATAATACACTGTTTAAAAGGTTATAAAACTAATTTAGTTTTAATTGGGAGGTATTGTCGTCATATCTTGCTTGAAGCAGTTCTGCAATATTGCGGCACTAGGGAGTAGACTACGTACCCGCTTATGTATCGCCTTACTTATCAGGAGTGGTAACGCTTATATGAGCGTGTAGAACCCCTATCCAAATATAGGAGTAGAATTAGTTTTTAGTATTAGTAAGAGAAGAAACAAATTTATTTCGCGAAAGCATATATTTTTAATATGAGATTTAAAAGTAAGCAATCTGGAGCACGTACGTATTAGCTATGTCCTCAATTGAATGCCATTGACATTGACAGAGCGAAATAAAAGTAAAAGCGTCAAAGCGCTTAATCCGCAGTTGACATACGTTGAATGCAGGAACTGATCTGCACAAAGAAAAGATTTTGGAGCGAATAACCCGAATATGGAGCAAGGCTGAGCAAATACAACGCTCGTTGACAAGGATTAAGTCATATTTAAAAAAATAATTTATGGTTTTTGTATTTCTGTAGTATTTTTTACATAGCCGATAGACAAATTAATTAAAGATACGCAGTAATATAATAAGTCAATGCAAAATTATTTTTCAAGTTATTACAAGAAATTATAATATCTTGTCAAAATGGAATACATAGTAACTTTATACGTGAACTAAAATAATATTATTATAGGCTTTTGTTTACATGAACATCATTACTCACTAATATATGTAGTTGCCGAGGGCTGTCATGTACCTATATAATTGTTAGATATAAATATTATCATTTAGAATCACTAACTTATATTAGATTAGTTTGCTTTATTCGCTACGTGCCTGTGATATATTCTTTAAAACAGTACTGGTTTATTTGAAGTTGGTTTAAAATATTTGTGGTTGTTATGAAGTAGCATTGAAGTGACTGAAAGTTTTATAATTGCTTAAAACTAAATTCAACGTTGTCACTGTTTGCCCTGGAGATTGAAAGGCACATAAATCATAAAGTGGAATAATTATCGGCTGCAATACAGTTCCCGTTCCAAATGACACATTAAGCACTTTGCATTCGGTTGTCGCTGCATGTGGGGAGTCCCTCGTTAAGCTCTCTTCACACGAAATGGCCCGGATGTGGGGCAAGGCCGGCGTTCCATAAACACGTCTTAATTGTGCAGATTTGGGACGATTGCGATAATACAAATATTCTTGTAGTGTCCACTGTTTGGTACAAATCTATTGGTGTTTAAGCTTTACAAAATATCTATGTCACAAATATGGTGAAGAAGCTGCCAGATTTCTTCTAAGCGGAAAAAGGTGAAGAATTATTTCTGCTATATAAACATGAGGTTTTCTAAACTTTTCTATTTTCTAAAGGGTATTAGATAGATAAATTCATAAGGACTTCGAGGTAAGGATAATATAATACTAGAATGAAATCAGTTTGTTTCAAATGACATGTTTTATTCCTCATGAATTGTTATTACGCACTTTTTCAAATTAAGCAGAAAGAATAGGCTGCAAGCTCGTTTGCCACTTCATTACCATGAGAAGCACACTTTGTTATGCATTTATAGCATCAAAGCATTTAAAAATCCGCCGGAGTCCACTTGGAGCTGAATGGGGCGGAAGTGGGGCAAGGTCGCGCAGCCAATGTTTGATCAAATGTTATATTTCATTGAAACAAGGCTTGTATGCCACGGTTCATTTATTAAAAAAAAATCTTAAATTTTAAAAATACATACGAAATCATACGAAACTGAAATACGACTGTTGATTAAGATTTATTTTTGATAAAGTCTTAATATTTTTTCAAAATGTATAACAATATTATATCTATTTGGTATGATGTTGTTTTGGTGAAATAAGATAAACGTCGCATATAAAAGAAACGATGAGTTGTGGAAACGTTCACAAAATTCGTGACAAACATCTGTCATAGCTCCGTGCAATATAAATCATAAAAGCAAAACACGAAGCGGCGCGATCACATCTGTACGTGACGCGTCTCGACTCGTCATTTCGCGCAATAATAATACTTCCGTCGAACTCGTCATTAAAATAACGAGCGGGACGTTCCGCCGCATCGTTACCGCGCCAATTCAATTACTAACAATATCAGTTATTTGGTTCGTACAATTTATTGGAGCAATATTTACATTGTAGGAGTTGTTGCGGAGCGGCCGCGACCGCCTGGAGCGCGGCCAGCGGTGCCGTCGCCATTACGAGGCTGCTACATATTCATCATGTTTTTGACCTATCGACCTGCAGTTAACATACCTTTGAGTACTGTATACATACTCAGACATAAATGCATACAAGTACATACAAACATACAATACATACAAACAGACACGCACGTGATAAGTTCCCATCCTAGAGTCTCGAGTTCGATTCGCGGCCAGACAGATATCTGAATGTTGAATTTAGATTTTTGTTCTGGGTCTGGGTGTTTATATATTCGTCTTTATGTGTCCATGCCACCCACTACACGTGGGTACACCCCTACTACTATAAAATCGTAGTGTGTCATCTATGTAATCCTATGCTTTGCTCAATGCTTCGGACGACTATAAATATTTAGTGATATTTTGTTCGATATTACTAGTCCTTATCAGAAATAATCCGTTATGAAAACCTTTAGCATAATACCGCCGTTAAGTTTATTGCATAAATACTCAACGCAAGATTTTATATTGAAGTCAAAACATAGATATTTTACTATTTTGTTTGTTCTGCGATTGTGCACAAGAAACCATTATTTTTCGTTACTAATTCACACATGAGAAGAGCTTAATAAGGATAGTTAATGACACAATAGCGCAGGTAATATGTTACGTAACGCGCACGTCCCGGATACGACACGGGGACGACACGACACGCGACGCCATTACTCATCGCCCTCGCGGCCCTCGCAAGGGGGATATTGATATACGGCCACATAAATTCGCTATTCTCTGCGTGTCTTTTAAATATTTCCATTCATCCACCTATTCTTATTCGAACGTCTATTGGTAGAGAAATGTCCGCTAGATGGCAGCACTAGATATGTACGTTCGCTTCTGTGTCCTTTGTGTATGGTTGATAGTACAAGTTGATAGTTACAAGTAAGAGTTACTTTTATAATATCATCTATACAATATAGTATTTGAGAGACAAAGTTGAATACTAGGATAGCCTATCGTGGATGTCAAAAACACAAACATAAATCACAAATATCTATATTCGTATAATTGGCCATAAATCGTTTAGTTGTTGAGCGATTAAAATATCCGGGTTCCTCCAAATCAAATAACAAAATCAACAAACACGTTACGCGGGTACTCGAATGCCTAAATACTCTGAAATGGTGCTATATTTTTGATTTTTATTCAGCGAATCCGGTGAAAAGGCTTCTTATTTGAATTTTTATAAAGCAATTACTTTTGATTTTAATGGCAAAGGAATCTTGAGGCGCAGACGAAGTTTCCACCTCAAATGCTTAAAATGTAACGGGCCGCTGCCTCGCTTGCTGCGATAGTGTAAATATAAAAGTCAAAGACTGCAGGCGTTAATGAGGAGAACTCAGCCGGTCCCCCCCCCTCCCCCCTCTGCCGGTCCACAAACACGGCTCTCGACGTAGGCAGTTCCCATACGTTAAATTATATTGAAATCTATTAATACACGTGCTACCTTCAATTTTAAAACTTTTTGCTTTCAGTTTTAATTTTTTACTTCCAGATGTTAACAAAAATAAAAGAATAAGGTTAACGTGATGTGCATTATACTGACCTTTTTTTATAATAAACTAACTCTTGAAGCTTTTTTGTAGTTCATTTATATTGTTAAGAGCGCTTTGATTAAAAAACAGAGTTATCAGTAAATAAAACTAATAATAATAAAGAATACTTTGATTTTCTTTTCTAGCATAATAAAATATTTAAAAGGAGAAGTGAAGGCGATAATAATTAACGCTCTTGTATTTATAAAAGTCGGGAGCAGAACTTCCGGCTGATTAATATCAGAAATAGTACAAAACATTAACCGCGTTAGTTAGCTATGGACCGCTACGAGTGCGGTCTACGGCGTAGCGCTACGCCACCGCTACGGGCTTGTTAGCGTTTAGTTTTTATGTCGGAGCGGGACTTCTGTCATTTGACTTTTTAATTTAGCACCAGAATTAAATAAAAATCCTTTACAGCGGTTCTCGAAACACGCCACGATGTGAAGCGTGAAGAAAAATCGACCAAATGCAAAGCGAGTCGCAAGTATTCACAATCCAACCTTGATAGATATCAGCTACATAAAACGTCACACTAAAAACTTTTTCAACAGGAATGAGATTATAAGCGAAATGGAATTGAAATTGTGTACGCTCGAGCACGCGACCAACAACATAGTTAACGACTGCGAATAAAAAAGCAGTAATTCGTACCATTGTTACTTGCGGATAAATATGGTGTAATAAGTCACAATTGTTTTATTCAAATTGCTCCACTCAGTTTCAATTTTACGTGAACATTCATATTGTTGGAAAGATTTGAGACATTTATGTACGCGATCATGTTTACGAGTTAATGTTATAAGTATAATCGAAAAATACGTTGCATAAGCAATCAGAACGTGTCTAAACGTGTCATTCCCACGTCATATCGCTGTCGGAAGCAATGCGTGCATTTTGTTTGAGAAGGGGCTGTCGGAGCGACGACGCCGAATGTACCAGTCATGATCACGAGACAGCCAAGTGACATAACCGTTACGATATTCCGTTGCTCAGTATCAGCATAAACATTTTATTAAATAATCAAAAAGAAACAAGGCTGGGAAGCCTGCTAGAATTTTAATTTCATTTTTCATACGCCATTGTACCATAATTTGATTCACTAACAATTAATTATGACCTGTTCGTTTATACTTTACAGCCTTTCAAAGTAAAGTGTATGAATGATTACAGCACGAAAACTTTGTAAGCCGTTCGTCATTTTTCACAAGAAGTTTCTAATTTAATGTACTATCGCTATATTGATGTACGTCTGCAGGTTATTTCCTAGCGAATAAATTATGACTCCGTGGGGGGGGGGGGTTGATTAGTGCGTGCGAGACAATGGCGGAGGTGAGCAGACGGAGATTGGAAACCTTCGGAGAGATATTACAATGTGTTTCCAGACCTCCGCTATACCGTAATACACATGCTAATGTATTTTGTGATACGAATGTACATTTAGATGTCAAACCATGATTTAACGGACTCAGATTTGTAATATTAGGAAAACAATCTCGGGTATAAAAATAAGAAGCCCAAATTATTTTGGTGTGCTTTTGATATTG
>DWPV01001299.1:0-21466 GCA_018251915.1 Urbanus proteus proteus | reverse complement strand
GCGTTGCCACTCCCTATGACTATGATGGTGGCCCCTTATCGTAGGTACTTCACAAAAATGTAGGTACTTGTGAGTCTGTAATGTACTGAATTCATAAATGATTTGTAACGAAAACGTAGGTAGGTGTGACTCACGATCTGATTGATACTTTCAAGTTTAATGTTGTCATACATTCAACGCATAGATAGTCAGCAAAATTTTCCCGTTCTGTATGTAGTAAAACAAAAGTTTACGGCTTACCTTAAAACAGTAATTATCTAATTCACTTATAACATTACGACTTAAACTATACACTTGGACTTCTTTAGGCACTCCCACACCCACATTGATAATGTTTTGATCAGAGCATATAGCTCTATTTAACCCATTGTCTACATCACAGTCACATTGCTTGGGACAAATATTTGACCCTGTACAAAACGAAACGAATACAAATACGCCAAATAACTTTAACGCTAACATTTTCGCGCATTTGTTTCCTAAGCAAAAAATTACATTATGATTTTTTAGTGGTTTTGTTATGAATGCTCAAAACTGCACTGACACGCGCCTTCATATAAAAATGGAGCAATGTTGCGCCAACTGATAAACAATCGTTATCAACTGTTCCATGTACTGAGATAAGATAACTGCTTGTTCTGATCATTATTACCTATATTTATCAATTCATCTAGAAACACGGTCGTGTTTCAAAGCTAATGTTTGAAACCGCGCCATGTGTATATTTACAGATTTACACGAACCATTTGGAGCTACTTCATCATCAACCCATTATTGTCCCACTGCTGGGCATGGGTCTCCTCTCAGTGACAGGGATTTTAGGCCTTAGTCCACCGCGCTAGCCAAGTGCCAATTGGTAGACTTCACACACCTTTGAGATTTTTTTTTAGAACTCTCAGAAATAATTTTATAATACAAACAAAAGAAATAAAAACAGAATTTATTACGAATTTGAACATTTTTCTAACAATACTCAACATTCAACTTCTGCGACTTTTTTGCCAAATGTTGCAATAGAAAGCTCAGATAAATAAAATAGGTAGATTACTCACCGCCTTGTACTTGAGTGAAGCCAAAAAACTACGCTACTTTCATGTATTTATACGCACACACTTACACAAAACTAGCGCAGTTTCTTGTCAGTACCTTTAGTTTATTTACGCTCACATAATCACTTTTATATCCCAACCATTTTAAAAATGGCTTCATTTTCTTGTTAGAAATGATAGATCTACCTACTTTATTTATCTGATACTACTGCAAATGTATTTACTTACAGCCAGTATCCTTCAATTTATGAACAGTGGAGGGTTGGATGCGCACACATCCAAGGAAACCAGACCCTTGTCTCTTGTGAACTTTTCTTTGATTCCATACACTGAAATAAATATTAAAACTAAAGCATGTTTGATATAAAAACTATATAATACATAGTGTAGCATAATATTATTCTTTGAGGACATTTACTAATCTTACAATACAATGAAACAGAAGAATTATTGCAAAGGTCGTTGCAAAATTTTCTAAGGTAATATGCTTATTTACACAATACAAATAATTATGACCTTTTTTTATCTATCACAAGATAACAATGTATGACAAAAACTATTTGAAATAGCTGCATCGAGCAACCAGAACAATCAAATAATTCTCTTTACAGGAATGTTTTATGATTAAAATGTAAACAACAATTCCAGTTTTCTGGCTGAAAGACATAATATTAAGGACAGTAATAATCAAAATAGGAAGACATTCAATAACAAAATAGAATCGTAAAAAGCAGTAATCTAATCAAGATATATGAAACTGTCTACCTGATAGTGATACCGTCTCCTTTAGTGAGATATAAGTCATAATGTGTGTTCCATTTGGGGTCCAAAGTAGCTTTCACAGCATTCGTTGAGTATACTTGACCACTTCCGTCTACTGCGATTTTCGCAAATGGATCTGGTAACCCTGTAGAAATATGTACAAAATCTAGTATTAATCATCAGAAGAATTACATAATCAAAAGAATTACATTTTTCATGCAGCTATGCTTGTTTTGGGCTACTTCACAACATAGTATAAAACAAAGTCACTTTGTATGTTTCTATATCCCTATGTATGCCTAAATCTTTAAAACTTTCCAACGGATTTTGATGCGCTCTTTTTAAAAGATAAAGTGATTGAAGAGGAAGGTTTACATGTATAATAACATCAGTTTACTCTTTAGTATATTTAGTATCAAGATTGCACCTCTGAGAAGCCAGGGCGGATAGCGACCTGCGCACAGTACTAAAAACTAGCGAGTTTACCATATTAGAATGTCCTACGAGTTAATCCAGGTCTAAACTTTATCCATACCCAAATAGTAAGTTTAAGTATTCATGAATAACAAACATTCAGCTATCCTCGTGAACATGCAATCTTATGATATTAGTAAAAATAATTGTGTCTTGAAGGTTGCATGTACAATACAACAAAACTTTAATGAACATACAAAAAAATCAGTAATGATTTATACTTTACCAATCTGTTTTATACAATATTATTATTAGTTAACTGTACTGAGATAGATGTAATATCCTGAATATCAAAATTGTTTTTAATTTCTATATCTTTTAATATCGCTAATGATGTTTTAATGAGATAATGAAGAGATAATAGGACATCTTGTGACCACTCAAAAACAAGTTTGACCTATATCCATTATTAAATTATCTGTTATTGTTACATTTTTCATTATACATTGTGATATTAATTTGTTTTAAAAAATCACTTTTAAATATGGTGTAGATGCGTGTGTATAATTTTAAACTTAACATATCCTACCCAACACCTAATAGTCATGCATGCAAGCACTTCATAATATTACAAAACAGGGGACTGTCAAGGTTGTCTTTTATTCACATTGTAAATTTACATGTTCCGAACACATACATACATTATTAACAATTGATGTAATAGTCATAATCATTCACACTATCCTTTAGGGATTCCATAGTATTGCATGTAACATAACGTCGATCTTTTGTACACAATAATGATCAATTAAAATTCAGACAGATTTGGTACTGCAATTATTTCGTATAAACAAATTACAACTTATTCTCTAGTTTATTATTGGACCATTTGGTATGAAAGCTTACAAAATTACGAACTTTACTTCACACAGTTCAGAGTCAGATCAACAAATTCCCTGTATTTATTACGTTACGTATAGTGCTCCCAATTATGTTGGATCTGTCTTGGATGTGTAAAATTAAATGAGATGGATATTAACTAACAATGCAAATTGAAACTTACGAAAAATATCTCTGCGTACCAGGTTCCGCGCGCACAGTACTAAAATGAAAATTTAAAGTTAAAAATTCACGTAAATGAATCGTGAAAAATAATCTCAACACTAAGATACGATTTGTGAAGGGAAGTGTCCCAACTTACTTGTAAGTCGTATTTTTTGAGCTCCATATTTACGGCTCGATACTGGAGTGGACATTTTATTTTATTTTATTCAACTAAACATTACACCGAATAAAATATTTATCCAACACAGTATCCAATGTGTAAACTTGTAGCCACCATTTTTAATTCTTTCACACGTTAGGGTTGCCACTTTCACTTACCACACTGGCACTTACTCTAACACACTATGTTGCCATGTTATTGTTTTGTCTATGGAATAATTGATCAATAAATATGGAGCGTTCTAGCGGAATTATACAATTTTATCTGCAATGTGATAAGATTGCAATTAAATTGCAAGTGTGGACGCAGATTGGTTCATTTAGGGCTAGATAATCGACGTTATTCTAATTGACCAATCAAATAAAGAGGTGTGGAGACTCCATTATACTAAGTACGTTCCAATTATCGCTTAAAACACCTCCTAGTCTACCATGAGTGCCAAAATTGCCATTCCAATAGCGTAAAATAGCGGTGAGTTTTTAGGTGTTTATAATTACAACGCAGTTATCATTTTCAACACGTCTTGCGTCATCTACTTAAAGCCTTACTTCCACTGCAATATCCGGGATTTTAAAAATGTCATTTCTTTCGGAATCATTATTGTTTTGTCCCTGCATTTTTGTAAACTTTATATTGAAAATGGGTTTTAATATGCTATACGTAGGCGCGACGAGGTCATCAACATTGATTTCTATTATGACTGAGCCGAATGAGCCGATAAAACGATCGAACGGCGTTATCACGGGCTGTTGGCGCTGTTGCCCGTTATAATGCCGTTCGGCGTAGAACGCTAAAAGAGCTTTATCGTATAGGGCTTTAAATGGAATGAATCCAATATGATATCTGTCAAATTGACAAATCCCTAAGAAACATGAAAACTAAACTGTGTAAACCAAAGATAAATAATACATATAAACCAGTGATAAAACATTGTATCGTAACCTGAGATCGAAATATTAAAGGTACCTACTATATGATGTAAACATTGCAATTATCTGGCTGTATCAACAACAAATAAACTTTATGAAGTGATAAGTCTTTATCATAAATTTATTTATTATTATTCTGTATGATTCGTGAAGGACCTGCAGTATTAATTATTGTTACATTCTATTGTTATTACATGGTTTCTACTTTCATTTGGTATTTTAAAATTTAAAAGATAATTAATTTGAATGCTGTTGTTTTCGATATTTCAAACTTCTTTCTATCATTTAGTTCATTACCCTCACATTTTTATCGCCATCAAAAAATAAAAATTACAGAACCTTATTCTGTATTTTTTTATTTTTCTTAATATTAAATAGTGAACTAATGTTACAGCCAAAAACTTAGTAAGTACACAATATGTTTGTAGTATACTTATTGTAAATATTTCAGGACATGCAACCTATAATCATTGTACATGGGGGAGCGGGAGACATTCCTGAGAGTCGGGTGCAAGGCAAACTGGAGGGGGTGAAGCTTGCTGTGGCCACTGGACATAACATATTAGTGGCGGGTGGCAGTGCCCTGGATGCCGTCGAGGCAGCTGTTGTGTCAATGGAGAAGGATGAATATTTCAATGCCGGTAATGTTTAACTATTTTACTAATAAAATTTGTGGAATGAGAAATATTAGAGTATATTGTGTACTAGATGTGCCCACAGTTTCAATCGTATTTAATTTATCTTATAGGAACCTGGGAACAATTTTCTGGAATAAAAAGAAGTCTATGTTAGCCATATTTTATAAAACCATTTATCTGGTGTGACTCAGTAAACATCTATCTGTCCAAACTTTAGCATTCATAATAGTAATAAGATATTAGTAGACAATAGAAAATAAATTTGCATCACATAAATGTTAAATTCTCCACTAATCTACACTGCTACAGCATGGTGATGTTATTTCTGGTCTATGTAAAGTTGCTGCAGTTGCATCAATCAATCCTGGGATTGATGGTGAAGAGTGTTATAAGGAATTAATTTAATTTTTGTTGTCTCTTTTTGAAACTTAGAAAATATGATTACCATTTTTAGGGTATGGATCAGTCCTAAATCTAAGGGGTGAAGTGGAGATGGAAGCAAGCATAATGTGTGGAATGGATCTAAATGTAGGTGCTGTGACCCTGGTGAAAGATTTCATGCATCCCATCAGCATTGCACACAAAGTTCTTACTGACTCACCACATTCTTTGATTGGTGGTGAAGGTGCTAAGTTATTTGCATTGGAAAAGGTGTGTATGAAGATTATGTTTATTGCTATAATATATGTTTAGATTGTTCTGAAAGTGTGCAGAGAACAAGCAATTGTCTATTAATTATATTTTTTATTATAATTATAATTTAAGTAAAAAAGTTATATTCCTTAATAAAAAATACAATTAATCTATCTATCTACTATATCTACTATAAACAGTTCATTGCATTCAAAGTCTGTTTTTATGTTATATAAATTGTTATTCGTTGACAAGGAAACCCTGGTATTTTAGTGAATCAAATGAAGGGCAATTGGACATATATGTATTACTTTATGTGTAAATATGTGAGTTTACTTATATATTAAACTAAATAAAATCTGACATTATATATAATTTCGTATCCTATCCTATTCCTATCAATTATGATTTTGAAGACGTAACAGTATTAAATACTATTAACAGGGATTTCCAACAGTGCCACCCGAATCGTTGATCAGTGCCAATGCTAAAAGTGCTCTCGAAGAATTTCTGCGAAGTGGAGAGTTTGGAAGGACTGAAATTGGGACCAAGAATGAGGTGACAAAATATATTAATTTGATATTATCTCATTGATAAGTAAGTATTGTAAAGCAATGAACAATATGAAGATAAATAACCTATAATAAAAATAATTCTTTCCATAATTCATATACAGAAAAAAATCTACGATTCATTATTTTCATATTTCAGTGTCGGTGTATAATATGAACACTGCTTGTACTCTATGATAAGTTAAGCTTTATGTCTTAGATAAAAGATATAGGTCTGATATAAGTGTATTTCACAATACATGGAGAATGGTAAATAATAATAAATTTTGGTATATTGATACTATTACTGATACAGTATTTTTGAATCTTTAACTTTAAATCGTTAACAAATATTGCATAAAGATCAAAATCAAAAATCAATTAAGGCTTCTGTTATCCAATATGGGTTTATGGGTACTATAGTAGACATTACATAACTATGTTATATTTTACTTGTAGGGTGGTGTGGGTACCGTCGGTGCAGTAGCGGTGGACGCGCGAGGCCATGTCGCAGTGGCCACCAGTACCGGCGGTATGAGCGGGAAGGTTGTGGGGCGCATTGGAGACACGCCACAGATCGGCAGCGGGACTTACGCTGATGATAATATTGGAGGCGTTTCTACTACAGGTATGACATTGATCAATATTAGAATACTCGTGAACAATCCACCGAATAATGATCCATGGCGATTATTGAAACACATCGCCCGAGTGCAAGCATATAATCCTTTGATTCGCATTTTAAAAAATACACACAGAACAGATGAGAAACTTTTATTATATGATTTTATAACTATTACTAACTAATAACTATAGCTAAAACATCAAACATTGACAAAGATTTAATGATTAATTATAAAATATCAATTTTTCCAGGCCACGGAGAATCAATCCTGAAGTATTGCTTAGCTCATAGTATAATTAAACTTATGGAAGGTGGCCAACATGCGAGTACGGCTACACGCAATGCCGTTACAGGTAAAATATTTTGTTGGATCAGGGTGATTTGAGATTTTATTCATTTCGTGTTTATTAACTGATATTTTTTTAGGAATGACCTCTCGTCTTAAGAACACAGCTGGTGCAATCACTTTATCAAAGGATGGAGATGTCGGAATCCATTTCAGCTCTAAAAGGATGGCTTGGGCGTATATTAAGGATAATCAAATATTTTATGGGATAAACCAAAATCAGGTGCTCGAAGAATCATTTGCACCAGCATAAGTATATAACAATGTGTTTCCAGGTAACTATTATTATGCATTAATTCATGTTTAAAAATTAATGTTTTGAATGTTTTGAATGTTTTCTCATAAGGCTGAATGTTTACAGTAAGACTGTTATTGACTATATATTTTAAGATTGATTGTAAAATAAAATATACAAATGTTTTAAAAAGTCAAGTAAATTTCATTTCCACACACAAATTATTATGACTACAAACATGCATATAAACCAAAGGAACATAAATAAATCTACATGTCTATTGGAGACTAAACAAGTGATCTCTGGATCCTATGAATTTGTTTATGTATCTAAGATTTTATCTAGCAATACTGTATTGCGTTGCAAGTACAATGCAATCAGCCATAGACACAAAGTATTTCTACTAGAGCAATCAGCTGTTTCTTGATAGTTTACAATGACAAGCAAGTCAATGCTCAATAAGTTTAACAACATGCTCTTAAATTATTTACTTATTTATTAACAGAATTATTTTTATTCATACAATTCAATAAGCGTATAAAATTTAAATTTTATGGGTATTATTTTAAATGCTTCACATGTAAATATAAGTAAGTACCATTTGTTCTTATTCAATGATGATTATGAGCAATGTTATTGATTTAAGAAATTTGTAAAGTGTGCACATACTTATTCTAATTCAATGATAGAGTAATATTATTTATTTAAGAAACTTGTAAAGTGTGCACATACTTATTTCATAGTTGTTAATAAACAAATTATAAAACTATTCAGTTTTACAGCTATTGTGAATTCCTTGTGTGTGAAACCAGTAATATGGGTGTAATGTAAATAAATCAATATACCGAAACAATAGTTACACATGTGGTTCAATACAATGTACAATTTACTTAGCTTATGTGCGACACATATGTTATCTTGATTGACATAAATATCTTAGGGTGATGTTTAGAAGAGTGTCATAATCTTTTAAGATAAAACTGCGAGGGAATTCTATCAATAAGCATTTATTGATTACAACCGAAGAATATATAAGCCAATCATACAAGTGAATACTAAGTTCCAAGAAAATCTTAAAATTCTTGTGGAATCCAATACAAAATATGAAGCTGCCTTTAGCTATATTATTAAGTTTCATATCTGGATATGGATCTAATGTAAGTATTGTATGGTTTTATATTTATTTCAGTCATGTTTATCATTTTGATTTGCGACATTTGTATCATATAATTATGTATTTTTGTCAGATGTTTACAGAATATATTTTTTAAAGTATATTATTAGGAATATATTTTTTTGAAAAAAATTCTAAACTTAAGTAGAGATATTAGTAAAAGATTAAATAATAATTAAATAATTCTTTAAATAGGTCATGTACCTAATAAAAGTACTTTTCGTTGATTTTTTTTAAAGAAAAAAAGATACTTGTTTATAGGCCGTGCAGCCAGTGATCATAGTGCACGGGGGAGCCGGAGACATATCGGAGAGTCGTGTGCAAGGCAAGCTGGATGGGGTGAGGGTGGCGGTGCTCGCGGGGCACCGCGTGTTGGCGGCGGGGGGCAGTGCGCTGGACGCGGTGGAAGCTGCTGTTATGTCCATGGAAATGGATGAGAATTTTAATGCTGGTGAGATTTATATTTGAAGTTACACAATAATGAGGTAATATCTCATGGTACGTTAAATAATTTATTACAATATAGACAAAAATTAAAAAAAAAACATAGTAGGTGCCCTAAATTTTACCAGGAAAACAAACATCTTGATATTTCACACAATTTTGTATAGGTCTTCAAATTTAGGCTTTAACCAAAACTATAAATGAACAAAAGTGCACTCAAATTTTCTACCATTTATTAATTACATTTACACTTTCAGGTTTACAGGAAATTTCTATAGAAGTACCGTACAGTACCTTTGCACTAAATTTATTTTATAACTTTACCTATGTTTTATATTTTGTTTGTATATATAAATTAAAAAAAAAAGTTGCAGATATATAATGTTTCGTATCCTTGGAATTGTTATAAATGTAATTTGTTTTCCAGGATATGGTTCAGTGTTGAACATAGAAGGTGAAGTTGCAATGGACGCGAGCATAATGTCTGGGAAGGACCTAAATTTGGGAGCAGTGACACTTGTGAAAGACTTCTTACATCCGATCAGCATAGCTCATAAAGTCCTTACTGATTCGCCACATACCTTCATTGGAGGTGATGGAGTTAAATCATTTGCCTTGGAAAAGGTATGTAGTTGAAATTAAGTTGTTAAGATCAATAAGTATATATGAATAATGTCATTATGTAGTTATTTTAAATCATGTAGAACACTATTAAATTACATTATACTATTATATATAAAGAGATATTATTTTACTTGCTCTGTCGGAACTAATTAACATCTAGAACCAAACCAAAATATTTAGGTCTAAGACAACATATTTTCGAAGTGTATATGACTGTGAAACTTAATGTCTAACTGAATTATGTACCATTTTCAGGGATTTGAGACAGTACCACCTGAGTCGCTGATAACTGAAAATGCCAAAAAAGCTCTTGAAGAATTTATACAGAATGGAGGGTTGGGAAGAAGTGAAATTGGAAATCACAATGACGTAAGATAATGAAAAATAACTAAATAATTATCATAGATTCACTAATTTGTAGAACCCAATAGTTTATTGTAGTCTCTATCGAGCTGAAAATGGGTCCAATACAAAATCAATAACTTTTGATATGGTACAAAAATTTAATAAATATACTTGATCTTAATAACCTTTTGTTTTTAGATTTATAGAAAAATGTTATTGTATTATACCCACGCAATGTAATTGAAGTTAAAGAATAATTTGTCTCAAACGTTAAATAAAGATAGACCAAAATTCACTGTATAACAATAAGGTGTTGTGGTGTGTGGTGGTCAGAGGGCATTTATAAATATTTATATCCAGCATGATTGTTCATGAGACATGATAGGTACGGATAACAAACAGGTGGACGAGACAATTCTGCCCTGTGATAGTTCTAAACGGGTGGTCACGGTATTTTGATATGGCTTATACTTGTGTCTCCTTTAAAAAGGTAAAATAATGCTATAGGGGCGTTCTTGGTCTGGGTGTGTGTCCTTGTCTTGTGTGTTGTCCATGGCACCCACGACACGGAATCCTAGTGTGGGGCTATGAGTGTGAAGCGTTAATGAACTAATGAACATTCCAAAATACATTTTATGTATAATAAATATTAGGTAATGTAATGACCAAGATTTTTTGTTGTATATTCCTCGAAAAACATGCTATAACTTCCATTATTAATATACTGTACAGAATAATATTAAAATATATTTGTTGTTTATTTCATAAGTGAATATGTTCATAAGTTACACTTACCTATGAATATTGTATTAATTAACATAATTTTGACAGCTTATAACACAGTGCTTTGAGCAACCAAATTAAAATAATCTATTTATAATAAAAAATGAATGACCGATTGAAAGTTTTGAAAGCTCGCTCGTGTCACAAAGGGTGTGACAGAAATGTACAGTCATCAACATAACAAAGTTGAGCCTGACATTTCATATTGTACTTATTAGCATACTGGCCAGTGTGGACTCTGCTTAAATTTAAATTTTTAAGCAGCCTTTCACAATACGAATGTACCGACACGTAATATTATTAGGTGTGTCGTACACATGCGTAATGTTTACCAACAGGAAAGTTTAAAAATAGTAGTGCCTGTACTGTTAAAACCATGCATGCTAAAAAAAGCTATTACTAAGTTACCTTGATCATGTCTTGAACAAAATATTTTTAAATATTTTAGTAAAAAAATGCTTAGCAGCCTTTTTATATGCCTAAGTATTTAATCTTAAATATTTTTGCCATTTTGTTATGATATATGCGAAAAGATCATTTTTACAAAAAAGTTCAAACTTACTAAAGTGTTAAACAGAATACTTAACTGTGTATCTACCTACTCTAAAATATGAGTAAAATCACTAATAATACTAATCATTTTAATTTGATAAAATTACCCACACCATTGCGGTAGTTAAACGTATAAACGATAACATTAACTAGCAATAAAACCACAAAGTGACTATAATAGTTAAATCACTGACCATTGACAAATCGGTAGTTCTACACTTACCATTCATTCAAGTCGATAAAACGATTACCCGACAAATTTGTTTTAGACAATAAAACAAAACATCTGCCCACTCGCCCAGTTCAAATCGTAATAAAAAAGCAATCCAAATATGTATGAATGGACGTTGTAAGTATTAGTACGCATACATAGTTCAAATTATGAGGGACGTCCCAATATACATTTAACTTTTACATTTATATGCATATGTTCTTAAAATATTTTTCCCTGTAGTTAAATCCAAAGTTTAACAGTGATGTTTACATACTTAGCAGTGATAGAAATGGAATATACTTCACCTATAGTGTCAGTACAAATTACAGTGAATTCATCAAATTTTAATAAGAAATAATAATCATGGCAAAGTTATTAAAACAACAATATTTATAATTATAATCTAAGTAAAGGTCTGTAATCATTAATCATATTAATGGCACATTATTCATTAACCTCGCATAATATTAAGGAAACAATAAATAATAATTGATAATCCAATTTATACGTGTAATAAAATATACTACATGATAAACAATAAAGAATACACGTTTAACGTTTCCCGTATTTTTACCGTGTCCTACGATTTATCATATAACGCTTGGTAACCCTAAAGCTTGTCTGAGATAGGTGTGATTAGACGCTATGCGTGGGCAGGCGGGCTGTCATCGTGTAAGGGTCATTGTGTTACAAAAATAACCATAGAATAAATAGGCTTGATAAACTTCAGGCTAATAGAGGCGACCTTACAGATAAAGGTGGCTAAAGTCTAGGCCATAGTCCACCAAGTTGGCAATGTGCTAATTGCTAGATCTCGCACACCTTTCAAAACTTTTTTACAAATCTCTTAGATATGGTTTCTTTACAATGTTTTTTTTACCGTTAAAGGAAGTGATAAGTAATGTGTATATGAAACGTGCTATAAGGTGCCGGTCTTAAGTAACACCACCTCTCTTTCTGTGAATGACGTAGAAGGAGACTTAGTGCCAAAATCCAGGAGGTGTAAAGCGCCTTTTTGTAAAACGTCAACTCCTACACTGCAAAAACACAAACACGCATGCCAGGCTTAATTGCAAAAAACACCTTAAGTAAAGCCTATGTCCAGCGGGAGACATCAAAAAACTAATGGAAGCAAGGAAATGTTGGCGCTAACAACAAAATAAAAAGTTCCCTTTTCATATGTTTCATTTGTTATAATCAACATAACTTGCGTCTGAGCCATTTCATCTACGAGCCGCCTTATTCAAATTAACAACTCGTTTCTTGCCCTCACTCGGCGTTGTCTAACAACTCGTGGCCCGGATTTGCATTGAATGAGCTGGACACACGCGCCGCGGCCTGTCATTAGCGGACGCGCGCAATCTGTCGCTCCACCCTGCTTTGGTAGGGTGACCATGATGGGATCACTTGCAGGATTGAATGAAATAACTTGCTGGGTTTTTATTTGGGTTGTTAAAATTGAAGTTCATGGTTTTTCCAAATGTGACTTTATTTTGGTTTATTTGGTATAACTTTGTCGTTTACTTCGACTACTTCGTAAATATTAAATTATGAGTCCTGAATAGGTATAAATGAAATATAAATAAAAGATACACAGATTAAATATAAACCTATGACCTATATAATATATATACATTTTATATTATTACAATGTATTTACATGACAAAATAGTAATATTTATCGAATACAATGTACAGCTTATTTAATCAAAAAAGAAGGTCCTTAGATTCTGATATCGCTTGAGGTGGATTCCAGGTAAAAGTTACATAAATTACAAAAAACAGAATATGATAAAATGGCTAAAATAAAATAATTGAACTACATAGTAGAAAAAAAAAACCTATTAATATACTAAGACAAACAATAGCTAATACCTCCTAAATTATACCATTAAATAGTCATCTTTTAATCCTGCAATTAACAAAACACTGGCAACACTACCATGCTCAAATTATTGTGTTCATCGCGGGCCGCGGTTCGGCGTTGCGCTTGCGACACGCTACGCTTCACAAATGCCGTCAGTTGATTTTGTGACTGACTGTACTTTAATTTGCGGTTACGGGCGCGTGGGCTCTCTTTGTTTTGACACTACATGATATGTGATAATGTTTGTCGTCGCGAAGGTACCACAATTGTAATTATTTATTATTAAATGTAGCTGAAAATATACACGGGATATTGTTTTGAGTTAAGAAACAATAAAGGCTTAATATGTATCTGGGTTGAATTCACGGATAGATATTTAAAAAAACAAAACGTATCTGTTTCCACAGGTAACGATCGTCAAGGTGTATGGCATTTAGGTTTCAGGGACTTATTCCTCGTTATTTACGGACAAGATCCGTAGCAACTCAGTTAGGTAGTAATATATCGATAGATTATCATGGAGAAATTATAACAAAATAATTCTGTTGCTCGTTTCCTCTATACTTAAGCTGTTTAAGCTAGAACTTAATTCCTTCCAAGAAAATCTCGTCACTTTATCTAACATAACATTAGACTTAGCGTTTACTCTCTTCTAAATAAAGTTATAATGAAAACTGGTTCCATACACCCCAGACCAACTATATGTATGCGATCCATAGTATACACTCCTAGCACATATGCTTCGAAGAACGTTAAAAGAACTACTCGGTCATTAGAAAAAGCTGTATTAAAAAGTTCTTTGTGTACCGGCCTTTGTCCACGGATTTTTTCACCTCCTACCCTCATTTATGCTTTTTTGCAACAAAAAAGGTGTTTTTATAGAATCTCAAAGGAAACGATGCGAATAATTCCACGTTTCATGTTTCTTAGTTTTTTATGGAGTTTCTGAACGCCTACGGGCATTGTTGGTCTTTATCGATCTGATCTCCTTTTGATAGACCCACGGGCAAGGACCCGGGTTCATATTGTCCATTCTGAACCTACAATGCATCCTGACGAGATGCTAAGGAGTTGATCGATCATGTCTATGGGATTTGGAAGGAAAGAGTTTATCAAAAGGTAGATTAACCCATGGCGGATAAAAAAAACAATTTAAATACTTTTTGGGTAAATTTAAAGCCATAGGAAGAAGACCAGTTTCTAGGGGGCACATAAGTGTAGCTGTAAATATAGGTACTTAGAAAATTAAAGCTTAATAATATGTACCTACTCATATGTGGTTATAATATAGTTGCATGTTAGTACCTACTTCTATAAAATATCTAGAGACTGGTAATGGAAAACAGAACTATGGGATAGTGTGTCATTTTTTGCGTTTACATTTCACGGACCTTTACAGAACCAAGGTGACATTTTTTAATCCAAATTTACCTGTATAGATGACATACGATGCGGTCACTACAAAACCGTTTTAGTTTGTATACGTTAGTGGTGTTCTATAAATATTGTTTTAATGACCGCAGACCGATGGTATCACCAACACATGTTGCGCAGACTAATGAGTGGGACATCTTGTAAAAAATCCTGCGACTTGCTCGTTTTTTGGACTGGAGTCGTAACTATTGAAAATATCGACGGTTTCTATGTGGTTACTATGTGGGCAACCGTATTTCATATTTTTAATATGTAGTATTTGTCAACTGAATTTAATGTTTTCCAGATCATAACTATCAAGACTATGGCTGTTTCAATTCTATGGAGTAAGTAGGTATTTCTCGATCGAATTTTATATTTCTAAGTTTTAGAATTTTACAAGCAAAATATTACATTTTTCACAAACAAATCTCCCTTAAATTATAACAGTAAAAGTTTTTTTTTATTTTATTTTATTAACTTGCTTGATATTCTATTACTTAGATGTACCTACTTATTTATTTTATATTCATGTAAAATTACTTTATTTTTGACATTGTATATATATTTTTTTGACATAGTGTTAATTAATTCCGTTACAATTTAATCACAAAACTTTAGTTTTTAGTTCAAGTTGAAAATTTTATCAAGTTTAAAAACACAAAAAGCTACATCATCGCGGCATTAAGATATCCTAAAGTTCTCCATTCCACATCACAACCTCACTCAAAATGATTTACGCAAAATGTCCATAACGGTACTTTGACAACTCCAAGAACTCTAACTAAAAAACGCAAGCAATCCACAGACAGGGATATTTCAGTGATATGAAAGTTTTCGGCTTCTTTCAAAAGCTCGAGGTTGAACTTTAAAAGCGCGCCATATTTTTTAAATATCTACTACACATTAAAAATTATTTGCTGTTGTGGACTAGCCTAAACCCTTTTAATATTGGAAGAGACCTTAACTCACCGAGGATCCAGTATAGATATATTGTGGTTAATAATAATGATACCTACCAAGTAAAAATAATTTAGATACTTGAAGGTGGTAGAACTCTATGTACTCACACCTATTTCTACCTTAAAACAGCAGTGTTAAGCACTGTTGTGTTCTGGTCTGAAGATTGTGGTTAGGGAGATATACTTATCCGAGGCGTTCCAGCTCAGTCCTCAGGGGTAGCAATATTTCAAATTGAAAAACACCTTACACGCCGCATATCAAGACCCAACTCTGGATTCGGATCGCCATTTTTTGCCACATTTTTTTGGGACATCACATTTCGAGTTCGTCAAAACTGGGGTCATTTTACGGTTGGCATTATGATTCCCACGTATTCCTTGATTTATGTATCCCAGATCGGGAGATTTCACTTTAAAATATTAACAGAATTTAATCACGCCTATATGACACGCGACGATATAAAAATCTTTCTATAGAATATTAATATTTAATAGAATATCTATACCTACTAATAAATAAAATTGAAGTGTTTGTTTGTGATTTCCAAATAATAAGTTTTTTCTCAATGCAAAAGATTGTATACCTACAGGATTCCTATAACAAAAATGCAATTTAAAAAATTGTCTGTCTGTCTGTACTGTGTCTGACTGAGGTAATATTTTAAACGACGAGATTGATTTTGACGGGACTTTCACTGGAAGATAGGTCTAAGGCGTAATACGTCATAAGTAGGCTACTTTTTTTTTGAAGCATTAGCGCGCTCTCCACGCGCATGCGGCGCCGTCGCGGGAGCGCGGGATGTCATGTACGTTTAAATAAGAACGTCTTTTTAAATCTATAACGCGAATGAAACCGCAGGGATCAGCTAGTTAATAAATAATTTTGCATAATATGGCATACATTTTGAAGTAGCGCCATTAATAATTCTATTTAATTGATATACAAGTAGCAAAAAACATGCAATCCACCTGATGGTAAACATGTACAAAAACATATCTCAGGGGCAATTTTAAAATAACACATACCAATCTGTAATAAATTTAAAGAAGCTAATTAAAAATATAAGTCACGGAGCAGTAAGCGATCCATCTGTCCAGTAGCCATTAAATGATACTCTTAGGATTGTGTTAATTTACTCGTAAGTACTATCATGATGAAAAATGGATTTATTCAGTTAGAGTACTAAATGAATTAGTTTAAAAAACTTAATTAGTACAATCATATGAAGGTAAGAAATATTCGTAAACTAAATGAGTAAAATGAGTAATGACTTTTAGTATTAAAAAAACATTTTTCTTGTGTTTGAAGTCCCTACTTCGAACGTAAAAAAAAACAAACTACCGCAGGGACTTCAAACTACAATAGGGATGGTACATGCAGTACTTGTAGAAGTATATGAGCTTGTCTTTCACCTAATTCTGGGTGGACACTGCATTACTTTGACATTTATAACCAATCACAGGCAACTTCTGAGGACTAAGAAGTTGTCTCATATGCCAATAAGCCAGTATACAAACTGGAAAGGAAGACTGAAACGCAGAACTTCTTCATGCTACTTCTATTTGTAATTTTATTTATATTTGTAATTTTACATTTACTAAATAACTCATAAAGTAAAAACAAACAACCACACGATCATTTTAATATAAAGACTAAAATACCTAAAAATTAATGGCTAATGATTTTTATCGCGACTGTCCAACACATCTATAAGATGTAGTAAGAAATATTGGATGTCCACATCACATGCGGCCACTCCGTCACATGTGTGTCTGGGGACCACGTGTGGGACTGATCCTAACATTGTAATGTTATGAAGAAAGTTTAGAGGAAATGTATCAAATGCTTCAGTTGTGATCAATTGATTGACTCACTAGACGAATATTAAATTCTACCAAGGCATTGAAGAGTGCGTTAAATAATTGATTATGTTAGACGTGAAAAAAACTATTAATATGCAAAAAATCATTGGAAATGTTTATAGGGTACAATGTTTATTTCGTTATTTTTTTATTGCTTATTTAGTATTTTTATATAAGTTTAGTTTTAAACTTATTCTATCATGTAGCGTTCTTATTCGACTTTAAGGGATTATAACAACGCATTCATTATTATCCACATTCGGGTAAATATAACATGTATTCCTCAATAAATTTGTTAGTTTGTAGAGATCAGTTAAGACTATACTTTCATATCCAACTACAAATTCATAAAATCAATTAACGCTGTTACCAATTACTTACAGATTTAATTTTAAATACAAAATATCCCGTATAATACCAGCTCAAAATCTACTTATTCTTAATCCATGAAAACACCCCAAAATCTTGAAAAATCACAGCCACAGTGGTGCGACGCAACGCGAAAGTGGACAAAAAACACTAGAATACCGCTAGCCACATCTGGAAGTCATACCGATCTCACCGTTAGCTCTGACCCGGCAAAAAACATGTGTCGTAGGTGTGCTCCGGCTTTGTTGTGGTGAAATTATAACGAGACTAGCTACGCTCCCGGCGTCGGTCGCAATCATAATTTAATGATATTTATATTTCATAAAAATTATATTTTCTGGCATGTTATTAATCGTGCGATAGAGTCACAAACTATGAAATTTTTATTTTTAACATATTAGTGTTTATGTTCGACAATGCCCAAAAATGCCTAATTATATTTATATAAGTATTTCAAATGCTTTTTATTCATGAAGTAAGTAGTTAGGTGCTTTTCTTTTCAATAATTCTTCACAATTAACCCTTAGGTATATTTTAAATTGTGAGGATAAAACCGAGATGTCGAGGCAACAAGCCGGCAAAGCAATTTAAATTTAGGAAATAACCATCATTGTCTTTTTATAAAGTTATTGATCTGTCTATAGATATATAGATCTATGAAATTAATTTGTTTCATATACTTACAGACAAAATAAACTTTGGATTTACAATTAAGTATTTTACTATACTTATTATTAAGCGTGTTTTCTCACACCAACTTGGCATACAACTGCCTGTCCATGAATGCACAATACTTTTTGCATTTTAATAGAACGGTGCTACTTATATGATGAAGAAGAAAACATTGTAATCAACCGAGCACTACTTACAGTAACTTACTAGGAAGTATTTTGAAATAATATCAACACAATTCAGTCAATTGTAATATAATATAAATATCAAGTAGATATATTTTTATTATTTTCCTTTTGCCAATTACTCGCTGATGGATAATAAATAAATAGAATAATTAAATAAATTTTGGATAGGTAATAATCATATGTTAAAATTACAAGGAATATTTTTTTTTTACCTCATAAAATTAATCAATAAAAAAAACATCGACTTTTTTTAATGTTCTTTATTTTAAAGAACTTGTATCCGGTATACATACAAAAATAGAATTTTATAAAAACAATTTTTAATTTATTCCCGCTTTGCCAATTGGGAACAACCTGTAGCTATGATCCCACAGGATAAACCAACGATAAGACAAATATCCGCCGGTTATAAGGGTCAAAAACCATATTGCGTAAAGTTGGCCCACATGAGACAGAGTTTGTTTTTTGTCCATCTCTGCGACTATTTTTAACCACGGTTTGGTCTAAGAAAGGCCAAGCTTTAGTTAGAACACAATTTATAATTTAACTATGAAACTCTTTAATGTAGGTATTTTAATTTTATAGCTGTAATTTTTTGTATTAAAAATCTGTAATGTATGTTACGTTAGTTTTATCTAAGATGATTTTTAATTTATTGCTGTCGATTTAGCTAATATTTCGCAACAAAACGTCTTAAACGAAGTTTTATATAAGTAATGGGTATTTATTATTTTTGTAACGGTTGAAGAATCATTAATATCCTAACAAAAAGCATACAAATAGGTATATAATTAGGTAGAAATAATTACATCTCATGACAATTTCTCCCTAGTTGACAGAAACTATGTCGAACTATTTTTATTTCCTGTATTAACTGTTCTTATTTCTTATTTTTTTTCTTATTCTTATTTATATTGGCTTCTCCAAAAAAAATAAAAATTTCTCCCTTAAAAAACAATGCATGTATACTGTCCTTTATATTTCAGTTACTCCGCAAAAACACTGTATAAGACGTTTAAGATTTTCTCTAATCTCTTAAGTTATTTCAAAGGCCAGTCCGCAGAGCCAACCAGCCGACGTATAATTTTATAAGAGCGCCACCCACTTAAACTTGTTTATAACCTCATTAGAATTTTTATGAGAAAAAACTGAAACAACACAGCTTTACCGAACAAACAGAAAGAGCTTCCTTTATCGTTACAATATCGGTGTGACGTTTATTTTGGCACCAAATATTCCGTTAGGCTACGTTTGCACCTTGCAACTGCAAATAACCTGCGACCTATTTCTTGCTATGAAAAAAGCCTTTACCAATTTTATATTCTAATATCATATCAAATTCGAAAATAAACCTTTTCCCTTTTAACATAGGGCGTTGAAGTTGTTAGAAAAGCGAATAAGTATCTTTGTTTAAGTAAGCCACATGTGGGAAAGATCTCGGTAAGTTTTTGTGGTCGATCCTAAGTTTGGTTTCCAACGGATGTTTGGTCGTCTTTGGTTATTAATTATGTGGTATTTTCTTATTAGTACGCTGTTATGGTCGTTAAAACTTCTATTGAATTGCGATGTTGACCGGTGCTTAGTTGTTAAGTCTCTCTTAGTCTTGGTGTAAAGTGGTATACGAATGTGTTATTTGACAGGTTTTTAGAAACGTTTGTTGATGATATTAACTCCTATTATGGTTTTAATTAGCACTGTATTGTTACAAACACACATTTAGTACCTATATTATGTCATAAATATTGTTTTGTAAAGGCTTAGCCTCCTTTGTTTCATAGTTTGCCGTAAAATAGAGTAGGTAACTTCTATTCTAGTCAGATAAAAACAATCTAAGAAAATTCAAGACTTAAAAGATTATCCATGAAAAGCGGATTAATTAGTGTTTATTTTTTCTGTATATTACAGCAAATATAATAAAAACTATTACAAAAATACTAAGACCCTTTTATAAGAAATTTTGCAATTTATCTCTTTTAAGTCCCAACGCTGGGCGCTATCTCTCCATTCCAGTGAAAATTGACTATCTGTAAGAAAAATTACTATCACAATTATTTTAAGGTAAATTTAGATAGTTTTAATATATTTACATCTCCAAAATTCGGCGAAAAAGAGTCATGACTTAAGTAGGTAAAGTGTAAACAATATGACTGTTGCAATATTTTCGACACGTTTCGCTACCGAAAACAATATTTTCTGTGTGCAGTATTTTCCTGACTTTCGAGTTGCCAGATAAGGTTACAGTAGCGTATGCGTGATAACCCGTGATGGACGATCAACTTTGTTTTTTATGTGACACAGCAACTATTAGAATTGGGCAAGGTAGAATGCAACGATCAAAATTAGACGTTTTTTTCTTTCATTTTACATTTTTTCCTTAAAATGTGGTAGTGCTAAAAATTATTCTAAAGAGGACTGTTTTATGGTCTGAAAATATCTTTCTGACTCTGTCTTTTTTAGATATACGGAATCTGAGGCGTTCCGACTAAATTCATCCGAAAAAAAAATCCGGATGGCACAATGGTTAACACGCCGGAGCGCTAATCCGAGGGTCCTGGGTTCGATTCTCAGCGAGGCGGAAATTTGAATGAT
>DWPV01001298.1:0-21468 GCA_018251915.1 Urbanus proteus proteus | reverse complement strand
ACAACACAACACAACACAACACAACACAACACAACACAACACAACACAACACAACACAACACAACACAACACAACAAGATTATAAATGTCAAAGCAGCAGTTTCAACTCACCATCGGATCGATTGCAAGCTTGTGTGCTGCTTTACAATACAACAATCTCGGTATTTTCATTCAATTAGTACACTCTTAGTTCCAACTCCATAACATAAATAATTGTTTATCTGTATTTTAAACCATTCTGTCGACTAGACCTTCGCTCAGCTAAACTTAATACTGAGTTCATTAGCAAAATTGTACTTTAGGTAAACATGAATTCTGTAATTTAGGAATCATGAAAAGTTATATTTTACTTTTAATACCTTGTTGTTAAGTGTTATTATTATTATTATTTATTTTATTTATATTATTAGTTGGCTTTTTTATTATTCGTGCTGATTGAAGTAGCTTTATCACTTTGAAAATATTTCGGAAGATACATAAATTAGCCAAGCCAGTTATCGCATTGTGTTTCGTTTGTGAAAAATCTGGAATTTAAACAATTAACCAACCAATGGTTTATTGTTTAAATTCCAGATTTTTTCCAGCACGTATGCATGTACACATATCGAAAATTTGGATACACAGCAGTGCGAGAATGGCTTTAAAAATGACGGTAAAAATGACTAGTGCAGGAAACATTTTTGTTTTTTAATTTATGGTACAGCCATATAACGTTAAGGTTATAAATATATATTTTGAAAAATGTTGTATTTTCGCATAGATAAGAATATAAAAATAATTTAACAATTCTTGCTGAAACTTATCGTTTCATATCTCAGTTTCATATGTATTAGTCTATTATGACAGTCGCCAATCCCTCTATTTGTCTTTGCCAATGTAAAATAAGTTCTAATTTAAGAAGCAAAAATAGAACTTTGATGCGTCTTACAGTCTTTAAATTATATTTACAAGGTGTGAAATATTTTTCAACAAAATCATAAACTTGGGATTTTTATCGTAAAATAGTTTTTTATCGTAGTTTTTTTTGCATACAAGATTAAAGCGCTTCTTCACTCACGCCGCAAACACTACAGGTGTGCTTGTAAACAAATATTGCGTCTAAACACATGTAACGCAAGACAAACGCAGAGTAAAAATGTAAAAGTATTACTTAGATGCTATCTATACAAATAAATAAAATTGAAGTGTCTGTTTATGATTTCAAAATAACATTTTTTTACTTAATGCATATGAAAGTATACACGATGCGAATAACGAAAATGCAACTAAAAAGTTTTTGTCTATCTGTCTGTTTGGCTGAGCTAATCTTCTAAACGGCTGGAACGATTTTGACGGGACTTTCACTGAAAGATAGCTGAAAGTGTAAGGCGTAACATAGGCTACTTTAATTTTGGAAAAATTCATTAGCGCGCGCTCCACGCGCATGCGCGCGATGTCGCGAGTGAGCGTGATGACATTTATGTTTAAATATGTATTCTTTTTTACTTTTTAACGCGGGTGAAACCGCGGCGTTCAGCTAGTAATAAACATAAGAAAAGTACATTGTTTCTAAGTATACGGTAAACATACGGTGTTATAGTACTGCTCGGTTAATGTTATATTCCACAGTTAAGCACAGACGCCACGTGTCGTTAACGCGCATATTATCTCACGCCAGACGCATGTTAGCTTAAGGAAGCGACTGTAATAATATGCACATGTTAGGACTAACCCTTTTTATAAGAGCCGATTGGCTATGTAATATTGTGAGATCACAGTCTCTTCAAAGCAAAATTGCAGAATTTCTAGAATAGCTGATTTTTATATATTTTATGGAAGTAGATAATAAGCATGCAGCCCACCCGGTTGTAAACCACTGCCGCTCATGGTCATTTGTAATCAACCCCAGATATGATCACAGTACTACCCGAGGTCGACCATAGATGCGTTGCTACCACTGAGGACTAAGTTGGAATGTCGCAAAGAAGTATGTCTTCCTTTAAACTAGAATACAACCGCAATCGTCCTTCCTTCTAGCGCAGACAAACCGGTTACGGTGACCCAAACCATCTCGCCTTTCTAGCATCGTCTTCTCGTCCTAGCTAAGCTTTAGAATAGCCACCAAAAAGCGTTGAAGCTATAAATGCCCCTAAAGCTAATTGCAACTACATTTTTTCGAAAAAAAAATTAGAAATGCTCTGGAAACTTGATAGTAAACTAGATAGTAGTGGTATAACGAATTCGTATATCATTTGTTTCCCAGAATTAAGCATAAGCTCGTTTGAGTAACATCCAAACGTCACCAAATGTAAATTTACTTTAGCCACTATCCCGGTATCCCGGTATATTTATGTCTCGCTTCGTTAAAAGCGATATTCGTTGCGGATCCCGTCGAAGGTAATGTATATCAATAGCTATTCTGCGAGGTATGTTTGAAACTGTTATTGCGAAAATACCAGCGAGCCTGTCAGCGGTATTATTTTCGAAGTTGGTACGTATAGCATTTGTAGAAGTATGTTGGATGAGAAAAGAAGTAACGTATCTCTTGTTGGTCGTAAGACGTGGCTAAAATTAATCTTCTGGTGTTGAAAACGGTGGTAGCTAGAAAACCCAACCAGGGTTTCCAGAAAGGAAGACGGTAAGTATGCTCGCCCTACATCGTAAATATAAGAAGGTGCGGGATAAGCGTAAGCTCTCACCAGAATGGCCCGAGCGGGACCTTGCTCAGAGGACTAGTTGCATTTACGTTGGAGTCCTCTACATAGAACACCAAAAGATTTTAATGAAATAAAAACCCTATATAATCCGGTAATCTCGGCACCGTGATATCTTTTGAAGGTTTTCTCACGTTATCAAAAAATGTTGGTATATGAACATTCACTTACTTCTTTACACCATTAGAGTTCAACAAAAGACAGGCACATCAACCAGTTTACAGATACCGATAAGATGTAGAGAGAAAATTCAGAACATCCTTTTTCATCATCCATCCATACAACCAGCCATTCATCATTATTTACTTTACTGATGCAAGTTAAATTTAATTTCAGTTTGTATATTCAACAGAAAACCGATTTAGCAAAAGCAGTAGCGAAAATCACGTAGATCTAAAGCGCAAACTGTAGACTCGCTATTTCCAACGATAGCAAATATCGCTACATCCGTTTAGCAATATCGTTTCATGACAAATATCTACAGTTATAAACGTCACGAATACTTTGTAACATTCTATCGTATCTCGTTTCATAACTGTAATGTAGTGGAATGTACGGGCGCTCCGACGCGGCACTAACGGGCTGAACTAAAATGGCTGCATAAAGCATCGCCGGCGTTTATTTTCGGATCCACTTTTACATCAAAGTTAGTCTAAAAATGCTGGTATAATATGGGATTTATATAGAATTTGTATCAGTTCAAATGTGTTGAGTGAACGGTTTTTAGGTGACGGGGTTTTAAGCGTAAGATAAAGCAATAAATTCAGATTATTTGAATATTTTTATTAGGCAAGTACCTATTGTAATTATAGTTTTAGATCATAGAGGCACCTACCCTATTATTCCAGTCCTAACCAATAAGATTTGACAGTAAACATTTTAATTGTCGTTTACTGAAAGAATAATTTTGTTATAACATAAATAAGCGACGTTATTTTACTATATTATACAATACTATTAAATTCGTTATTGGTAGAGTCTTTAATTAGATATTCTGAAAAATATAAAATCCTTTGTCATAGTTCACTTTACTTGACTCAAAAACATTTGGCTAAAGTTACTCACATAAGCCTACATCTATAACAGCTACATTTAATTACACGTTTTTGCCCGCGGGTTCGTCCGCACTAAATTACATAAAAACCTTCCTTTCAAAGTTTTAAAGATCTAAGCATACTCGTACATACGGGCAGACAGCGGAAATCGACTTTGTTTTATGCTATGTAGTGATAAATTTCGTAGTAGCATTAAATTTAACTTCACTTTATTCACCTATAATATTCATATGAACACAACAAAAAGGTTCTAGTAAATTATTAAGCGTCTATTCCGTGAATCTGTTAATCAACATAAGAGAAATACATCACATGTTTTCCATCCATATGAATTTCTAATTTAGGGAATGGGGACTCTCTTTGAGGCTGTACGGGTTGAATGTTACTCATACATTTATTTCAGATGAAACGGTATTGATTTTAAATAGGGACGAACGCAAAAAGAGGGATGTTATAAGTTTAACGTACATATGTATTTGTATGGGTAAACTGAATTGTTTTAGTTTTCATGGTTTAAATATGACTGGATTGATTGTCTTAGCTTTGATTTGAAAAATCTGTTATCTGTTTGTTTGAAAAAATTGATATCTTTTCAGTTACTTAAAATGAACAAGTTCTGAAAATAGACTTATCCAACGTATCTCATTTATACCCTACTGTCAAGAAAGTTAAGTAAGTTTAGTAAGCATTAACACGTAGTGAACTCTGCATCTCATGCAATTAATTTCTTACCTACACTGGGTTGCATATCAGCAGATTATTATCAATCTTATTAGTATAGGTATGTACCTATAAAAGTCTTGCGTAATTTATACCTACTTGTTCTGCTATTTTAGGAGATCCTGCTAATTCCACTCTGTCTTAAATTACAGCCTTTGATTAAAGTTTTCCTCAAAGCTTAGGTGGATTTATTTATATTCAGACTTTAAGTTAATTGGTGTATATCGGTAGGTAAATATGTTTTGTTGTGAAATAGGTTCTGGAACAATATTATATTTTGACACGTGGGTATCTGATTGCTTGTTGTTCTTCTGTTTTCAAAAAATCTTCTGTTTAGTTTAAAAAATAACTAACTATTTTTGCATTTACTTATCTAAATGATAAAACATGTAATATGTCTAATAATACACACAACACATGGACATAGTAATAATAAGTGTGAAGTTGATGGTACGATTGTCGTCAAAATAATTAATTGAATTAATTTTCACGTCGTACTCAAGTAGTTTGTGATTGCATTTTCACGTAAATATTGAATGTTATTAATATTTTATAGTATATATTCAAATTCCTTCATGTAGGTTAATACATCATAAGCAGTTTTTTATTATGCTGCCAAGAAACGTGGAAGCACTTTTATTGCGTCGTCGGTACGTTTGAGCTTTTTATTAAAGCTCTTTTAATCGACTTACAGACATAGAGTGTGTCAGACACGTACCGAGGCAGACAAAATAATATTTAGCGATACAGTATGCCTGTCGGCGTATGTATGACTATGATCCGATAAAATATTATTTGTAATTCCATTCAATGCCTGCATTATATTAACGAATTCGTTACATTTTTTCTTCTTCAAACATTTATATTTTGTCCCATAATAGTCATAATGATATTTTTATAAAAATACAGAAAAATATTAAAATAACCATTATACAGAAATTATTACAATCCATTACTCAGGAAATACAAAACTGACGAGACTATACTCCAATTTTTGAATATTGAACAATTAAAAAAATCATTATTTTCCACCAGGAATAAAACAGTCTGTCTTTGATCAATAGCTTAATGTATCTTACCTAAGTGTAAATGGGCGTGTGGTTTTCCTGTCTACAGGGAAGACGGCGCAAATCCCTGGATGGCTGAAGTGAAAGCTCAACTATACAGCTTATGATCAGTTGTACGTGTTCCTTCACTTGAGGACGTGATTCTTCTTTCACTTTTCATAATCGTATTTGAGTTGGTAATTGACGATTGAAATATTTTTTAATTAAGACAAAGTACATGGTTCATGCATCTTACCTGATTGCTTATCTAATAATAGAAAAAACGACGAATAGATAACCTCTTTCCTTTGGAAAGCCAGTTAAAAAGCTAATAATTGATTCATATAATCTAAAATAATAAGATTATAATATAATATTTACTACCCATCTCCTGTCTAAGCCGGACAAGATTAGATCAATAGAATAGATTACACTAATCTCTATATAGGATTTATAGTAAAAATAGTTATACATAGTAACATTGTACATATAAAACCTTTGTTCATAACATACACATTGTTGATCAACTCCGACAAAATCGTATTGACATTTCAATGAAAAAGATTTTGTTTCAACTCTGCTACTTTCCGAATTGATAAATTGAAGTGACAGACCTCGTTTGTGATTTTAATGGCCTATCATCATTTGATTCGGCTGGCGCTAATGGTTGGGGTTGAATCGTAACTGATAGCTATTGCATTTACATTTACGACACGTAAAAGCTTTTCGCGTAAAAACACACGCGCGATAAAACGTAACCGCTCGTAAAAATCAGGCTCTACAAGATTTGTGAAGTAAATCCTTGGAGAAACTTTGGTGATATGTCGTAAATTATCCGTCAACTCACGTATTACGGTAAGGGGACAGTAAGTTTTGGATTGTATGATAAAAGTGAAAGGACGTACTCAGTTTTGTCTATTCATCGCAGAGCCTAAACTACTAAACTAGAATGAAATTCGGACAACAGATTCATTTTATGATTCTGTCACCTAGTGAGGAAGGTTTTTTGATATTTCAACCCTAAGGGGTTGAATGTACCGTCTGCACTTACATGCACTTGTATTATTCGCAGGCGACAGTTATTTTATCATAAAATTAAAGTAGCAAACAATCATGCAGTCTGCCTGGATGTAAGTGGTCACTACTGGCCGTGGACATCTGTAATAGACTCTATATAGACAATGTTTCTGTCTGAAGCCAAGTTCAGATACATTGCCACTCCTGAGTATACAATCCACACATTTCCTCTAAAACGCATGAGCTGTTTCACGCTACAAATTATTGTGCCATTGGTTCATCCCTGGGTGTTCAGAGTATTGATACTCTGGTAGTTAAGTGGCTAACTTAAAACAGATAAGATTTTTTTTTGTTCATAGTAACTAACACATTATTCGCTCGCTGGGACTGAAATACCACAAAAATAAAGTACACGAAAATTTTTGACTGCATAATCAATAATCATAATGATTCTATTATTTCAGAATGTTATTACCCGCTCATTCAAAATTGCATTAAAATCTTGACAAAACATTATTATGTGATAAGTAAGAGATGCAACAAACTAATTCATTATTTCACAGCCACTGATTTTTATAGAGGCTTAACCCGAGCCATGTAATAACTCCTACGTTAATGTATGAGGTAATACAATTTTCCATGTAAAGTTGAACGCGTAATTAAACGTGCTTGGCTACCAGCTCCGTAAAAATAGAAGTGGAATATTGCTCGTGTTTTTCATAACATCTTGTTAAGGGAAACCGTGCAAAGGAAAATATGCAATGATTTAAAAAGATCTCACAGTTAAACTTAAAAAGTTGATTTGTGTGTCGTTTTGAAATTAAAAACTTTTTATTTATTTTTTTCGGAAATTCGGTAATTTTTTTTAACATTAAATTCAAAGCACTGTGACTAATTACGAATAAAATCAAATAAGTTTTAAACGAGTCATGTGAAAAGGTCAAAATGGCGGCGGTCCAAAATTTTTCAAATGGTTTAAACTGTTTTCTTGTTAAAATTTAAACTCGCTTAGTTTAATGTGCTCTTTAATTGTTTAACTAATTTTGACTGTAAACTATACTTAGCAGTTGATTAATAATTATTATAAAACACTAGGTAGTAACACGCACCTTTATAGTTACTGTAGAAGTTATAAAAGGATTTCATTGACATTTTTTAAAAGTTTTATGGTCTTTTTTTAAATTATGAAATACTCACTAAGAGCCAATTTCAGTTTTTAATGATTGTATATTTGGTACAAAAAATAATTGTTATTTTGTAACATAAATAATCTCACACAAACTTCCTTTGTAAAACGTAGATCAAACCATATATTAACATACTAGAAAACGTACATTAATTAATTACTGTATATTTTCGCAAAATTCTTTTGTTACAAAGAAATTGAACACTAAAGAGCGAGTGAAAGCGGTGGTTAATTTATATCTAAATGAAATAACGGTTAGCAGCGCGCCCCGGGGGCAAATTGCGAAGCCTTCGAAGGAGTTGGGATATAAAAATTATGCAAACACCGAATGGCTTTCTCGGAAGATGAAAGAAACCCTGTTCACTACTGGTTTAACTTTTTCTTCTAAAGTCCCGTTTTGAGTTCATTATTTTATGTCATTTCTTTAGAGTTTAACACCTTTTTATATTTATCTAATTATTCGGTAACTGGAATACTTAAGTGTAAACTGATAAATAAATGTAATTATATTAATGGTAATTAGTAAAACTTCAGTAAAACACGTTATCCTATGATAAAGTCGTCAATAAATTTTCTTATTTAAATTCTATTAATGTTATTATAGAGTACCTATATTTTGGAAACAAGATATTTTATAAGTGAAAATTGATAAATTATTATTTATTAAAGGAATCCAAAATACTGTTTAAAATATTTAACGAGAGTATGTTAACACTTAAAAATGTTTAAAAGTCCGAAAAGGTAAATCAATCGAATATAAAAAGTATACTTCTAAAGTATAAAGACAACATCAATTTTGGATACTAATCAACATTAAACGGGTTAAACTAACATGCAAATCACAAAAGTTAAATGGATACTATTCGCTGTGCGTAAGTTAATCGCAAAACATCCGTTATTAGGCACAATTAGGTGGTTATTAAGATACACCTCGCAATTAGTATCCACCTGGTGTGGGAGGGGTTGGTGGGTGGGTTGGGGTGTGGGGTGTAGGCATGCGTGTGTGTGTGCGCGTACCGGGTGCGTGAGCGTGCGCGGCGCGGCGTGCGCTCGGGACGGCGGTCGGAGCGGCACTGGACGAGCCCAGCCTCAGTCCTCCCGGACCGCCCGCCCAATCTCACGCTCGCAAACTTTCAGATGCACTCGGACGATACAACTCATGTAGGCTTATTGTGAGCGCTTTTTCTATGACGTCACTAGGATCTGTTGAGTTGTAGTCGTAGTTATGAAACTAGAGAATACACACGGGCTATTGTTTATGCCAGTTTTAAAATAGAGAGACATTTAAATTTTTTGTACATCATGAAAAATATAACTTTATGTGCATATTACGCACTAAAAAGTTATCTTGATTATTAAATTGAAAAGCTTTTTTATATGATCGAAGTGGCAAACGAGCATGCAGTCCACCTGATGGTAAGTGGCCATTGCTGCCCATGGACATCTCTAATCAAACCCTTATAAAATTAAGGTGTTACCTGAGATTGACCAAGATGCGTTGCTACCACTGAGGCCTAAGTTGGAATGCCTCGGATAAGTATGTACTGATAATTATGATAATAATATGAATAATTATGATTAAATAAGTAAGATGAGTAAGTACCTCTTACCACACCCTTCAAATCAGAACACAGCAGTGCTTAACACTACTGTTATAAGGCAGAAATATGAGTTATTATTAAGCCAATCATTGAAATATTTTCTTTTATAATTTTCAAATAAACCAATTTAAAATTTAAATTATACTACAGACGGTCAAATAATCTTGAATTAGTAAATTCTTTAAAGAAAATGTTCATACGTTTAAAAACATTATATCATTTCGTCGACAACATTACTGAAATTTTCACCTCTGAGGAAAAAATTCCGCAATGTTCTGGAATTGACATTTGACGCTTATAATGGCACCGGGAATTCTTGTCGGCGCCTGGCGTTTATAGCATACTTCGATCTCAGTGATTTTAGAGCTAAAAATATTTCGAATGTTCTATGCCACCGTGGGAATATTACTAAGTGTTTTGGGAATATTCAATGTTCACGGCGAAATACTGTTGGGAATTTTTCGCGATTTGAGAACACTTGCTATTTGGAGATAGAACAATATCGGGCAAAAGAGTTTGGGATTATTTTCATAAACGGAATACATAAACTAGACAATATGTGATTGAAAGAATTTGTTATTATTTACGCAGATTCTTTTTAATTCTTTATTATTTATTACTACTTAGTTAATTTACTATCCACACGATAGTCAACCGATTCGTACTTGACTAGCGTAATACTTGTTTCGCTAAGTGCAGTAGTTACCGCTGGGTTGACAATGAGGAGTTAAGAGGTAGGCTCTTATATACCTGGCTTGTTGACTGTTTTGATCATATAGGAACAAAATCAAACGAAGTTAATACTAAGAAAGTAGATAAGTTTCATAATATGTTGGTTATCATAGTAATAACTCTTTTTATTCAGTTCATAATTGATCATATGATGTGATATGTACCTACGCATATTAATTTTCAGTTCTCGTGTACTCTGTTACCGCTCCAATTATAATGGGTAATATGATTTGTAATACAGTAATATTAACCAATTATAATTTCAGCCTCATGATCATTTATATGTTTTACAGGCTGTGGTTTTAATATAATGAGAACCCATTACGGGAGTTAAGTCTGATAATATAATTTAATTAGGGTTGGGATTGATAGAGTTGTTAATAACTTAGTGATATGTTCAGTTTCTTTATAGATCCATTGTTCAATGTTAGATTTTTCGAAGTACATGTATTAAAAATTAATCGTACCTTAAAGCAAATTTAATAGTGTTAAATTATACACTTTCCAGCAAGGTTCTAAGTTATTAAAAGTCTGTGAAAAGTTGTCTACACAACCTTTGCAATTACATCTATCTAGCTGAGTGACGGACTATTCTCTAAAAACTATTAATTCCAAAAGGAATAACGAATAAATCTTCCGAGGCGGTGGTAGAGTTTTTGACGTTCAAAAGTGTTCAACAAGTGTTTAAGTCTTGATTCGTAATCAACTTTGAGTACATGACATTTGAATTTGAGATATTGACCAACCATTTGAGGTTGGTGAAGCATCCATCTCTCCTCGAAAACTCTACGCTGGAAAACCTACTTTAGCATATTTGCTACGATATCCGAGTTGTAAAGAGCACCTGTTTCCCTATAACCACACGGCCCCATTATAGCACAATATGTAATTATAGTAATATTATAACTTTACGCCAACTGTGCGTAAAATATTCAATTAGTAGTTTACGAACTGCTGTTATAAATAATTTATATTTAATTTAAACTCGTGGCGTAATTTAAATAGTACCTAATTGTTATTTTAAGTATGTAAAAAGTCTTTTGTGTTCGACAAAGTTTATATTTTTTTCGTGGAAAGTCATTGTAAGGTTTAAATGATGGTAAAACGTTCGTGCTTCGACTTCGGATGCTTAATCGACACTTATATTTTTGCTTTATATTTTACTAGCTTTAGCCCGCGGCTTCCCACGCCTTAAATTACATATAAGCCTGCTCTTGAATCACTTTTTCTAGTAAAAACCGCTGCATCAAAATCCGTTGCGTAGTTATAAAGATCTAAGCATACATACAGACTGCCTGCGACTGATTTTATGCATAGATTATCTTTGCTCCTTAATATATTTTGTAGCAAAGCAAGTATAAATAGAACATACAAGCTTCGATAAGCTTAAATAAAATTAATTGATCCGATAACTAACAAACGAAGCTATAATTAAGGATTTGTTGTATTAATTGACAGGTAATAAATCTCGACCACACGATACCATTGTGGGGAAAGTTTAATTGTTTCAATTCTCATTTAGCGTAATGTGTTAGTTGTATAGGTTTTGTTAGAAATTATTAATATATTGGATATTTATTGAAGGTACAGTTATTTGTTGAAGTGTTTTTGATAATATTTATGGAGGATTATACGCTCCGATCTGACTTTTAGGATGAAGAATTTATAGGTGGTTCATCTGATTACATTAGGAGGCACTGAGATAGGAAACTCACACGTAATCAACTTCACGATGTAAGATTAAAATTATTTTAATGGCAACATTTATGTTCATAGACTTGACTAAGTTATCATGAGTTGGATTGCTCGTTTCAACATAATAAAAATATTTTTAAGACCCAAATTACGCTGAAAACGTGTGAAATATTGAATTATTTATAAGCCAAGCTGGAGGCATTGTTCTGTAAAACAAAGTTATTTGGGTCTCATTAGCAATTGGTACGCCGGTTTGTGTCTGGTATTTTCGGTGATTTTCGTATTTTGTTGAACAGAAAATATAAAGATAATATAGGGGCTTGGAAATTTGTAAAAGAACGATTCTACGGTGTAATCCAATTTCTTAGTTATGTTCATGATTGAACCATCTAAAACCATCTATGTTAGGCTGAAATGGGAGGGCCTATTTCTGCCTGACAACAGTGTCTGGTTTGAATTTTAAGGTCTTATTTTATAAATAATGTTTTACCAATAAAATCTTTATGTCGTTTATAAAATCAACCACGCGTAACATGCAAACAATACACAGGGATGACTTAAAAAAGAAAAACCGTTAAAAGGAAAGTTTTCTGTCGGAGGAAGCACCGCATTTCAAGGAAATTAAATTTTTTCGTTTTATTTGTCAATCACAAGATCCTTAATACCGTTTGGCACGTGACATAAAGTAAAATTGAAAAATAATGGAATCAACGACACGTGACTTATCAGTAACACCGAATATTCAACACTGATAATATAATAGTTGAAAAACCTCTTTGTTGCGTATTTAAAGCTTTACGCTGTGGCTTTTTATCAACTTAGATATACATTAAAGCTTCATTAGGTGCTTATTTTTATAACTCTTAGAATACATTATGGAAATTTAAAATTTTTTGACTAACAATTTTTTACTTCATACTCTTAAATGTTAGTCTAAGTTTTTACCTCACTAGTGAGGTTCTTTATGAGAAACAGCGGACCGCGAAGTAGATGAAAAACATATTTTCCACAATCAGAAATCCACTGCATAATGTAATACAGTTTGGTAAAGGATCAAACCAGGAGAGGTCATTAATGCTATATACTTTCTACCAATCGCAGATGACAGGATTTGACGACCAGCGTGGCGGAACGGTTACTATACCGGTCTGTCGGTATTGGTCCCGGGTTCGATTCCTGGCCAGACAGATATCTAAATGATGAATTTAGATTTCTGTTCTGGGTCTGGGTGTTTGTGAATTCGTGTATGTGTCCACGCCACCTACGACATAGGAAAATCCTGCTGTGGAGCTATGAGTGTAGAAAAGCGTTTTTAAAGGATAGGTCACGATATAACTGTTAATATTTTGTCTGTGTATTATGGCTCTATATGTATGTAGGTATACATGGCACCTCCGACTAAAGGAATCCAAGCGTGAGACTGAGTGTAGAAAACGTTTATAACTTCTAGTAAACACGAAGTTTAGTTTATTGCGCTACTTGGTAATTTCGTGTCATGGTAATGCCTGTGCCTCGAACTTCGTCCACAAATAACCATAAATGTAGCAGTCGTGTCATTAAATAGAACTTGAACTTCGAAATTGCTCGCCTTTCGTGTTTTAGTATACTTGTATTCGATTTATAGTATCAAATAACTTTGCTTGTAACTTAACTGTGTGGTTAATGGTAGCGTGTAAAAGGGCCTTGATAGTCTAGGCTTCAAATCATAGGCGATGAATTTTGAAGTCGTGTGATTTAATTGTGTAACTTTAATGTCTAATCGTATGCGAAGAACTCCCAAAATAATGCTAAGTTTACTAAAAAGTGCATGACTCGCTTAGTGGACAGCGGATGAAAGTCTGCAGCGAGGTATGCACAGAAGTAGGGATGTTATGGATATTTATTTTCACATCTGGATATGAATACGGATATGTGAAAAAAAACCGGTTTTGGATTCGGATTTGGATTACGAATATGAAATTATTTTAGAGTATCTGATAATTTCGGTTACGGATTTTCAATAGTAAAAGAAGAATGAAGTATGTACAATGAATTAATAATTTACTATTTGCAATCAAGGAATGTAGGTACATAATTGCTATGTCGGCTTGGTCGGGTGAAAACCTGTCATTATGTACATATTAGGTACATTTGAACTCTGCTTCTATCCGAATTTATTCGAAACAATTATATCGGATTTGGTTACGGTTTCGAGTAGTCATTTATTGCGGATATCCGATAGTTCTGTTTACGCAGCTCAGAAGAAGGAAAGTATGGACAGACAGTATCTTATTATCATATTATATGATGGGTTTTACATAGATTTAAGTGGGGTGCAGTCTCTTATTATCATTCTGGTCAACCTTGATGTTTAGAATTATATGTACTCATGGTAGCTATTTTACTACCTTTATAAAAGCCAAACCAAATTAGTTAAATTTTTTAATAATTAAATACCTCTTAAAATATACTGACCATTAAGGGCTGTATCAGCTTTATAAGTGTATATCTGTCTGATTCGAGGAACGTGCAGTATCAGAATGAAACTATTTACTGGCGCTACGCTTGCTGGCATTTTGCTATCATTGCTTTATGTCAGAATTCGGATAGACGTACGAACAATACGTAGATGGAATATGAAACAATGAAATATTTGAAACATTTATCTTATTCAATACAATTGGATAATAATTATTTTTTGGTGCAAGAGTGTGTCTACCTTCATCCTCAGGAGATGTAATTTGTCTTTGGTCAGCTTTAGGTAGAACCTAAGGTTATTCCTAGTTAGTTACACAAAAAACACTGTTAAAAATGCGTTGCTACGAACAAAAGTATTTTTAGCGTTGTATCAAATTAATGCTATATGTAATTCGCGTAAAGTGTTGACTATAACGGTAGTTTCCAACAACATTCAAATATTTTTGTATTAACGATCCATCCATCATTACCTTTGAGGTTCACTGCTGGGATAAAGGCCTCCTTTACTTAGCGCAACTCCAACCGGACCCGGTCCTTCTGAATCCAGCGGTTTCTCGCTGACTTCTTCAGATCACTCTACCTGGTCGCGGTATATGATACTAGTGAATAATTAAATTCAAACACAGCTATATGTTCATGTTGATTCATACATCGAACAGTTACAAACCATTAACTTCGAGTACTGTTAAACAATCAAATACCACGAAGCGAAAATCAACCCTGCGGTTTCGCTCGTGCAGCAAATGAGGTTAGCAAATTAGGTAACTACTTTAATTAAGTGAACAGAGCCAGGTTTCAATGATGCTTGTTGTATCATCGTAGTTGTACTCGTATATTCATATTGTATGATTATACGGGTTATGCGAACTGGTAAAATAATTATTAGTAAGACTGTTGAAAAAAGTTACTTATCCTATCCTAATTATTATAAATGGGAATATCCGTTTATTTGTTATTTTGTTTGTTTGTAACGCCTTCACGCTTTAACTTCTCAACCGATCGTTATGAAATCTCCACAAATATAGTATTTCATCCCGAAAAAATATACTACTGCCGAGGTATAGAAAAGTAACTTTTATGCCTACATATTACTTTGATACCTACGGCCTTTTTGTCCGAATGTTAGTGCGGTGCCTAACATTAGCGCGAGCGAGGCTGTGGGTAAAAACTAGTTTTTTTTATAATAATGAAGTAGCAGCACTCTACCTATTGCATATAGTGATCATATATAGAACATAGCAGAGCTTAAAATTGCCGTTATTAGGCAGAATTAGGTATGTCAGAGTGCCGCCGAAGTTGAACCACAAAGTGCTCTACCACCAAAACCCAAGAATAAATGACTTTCTTACCAGTTTTTATTAGTAGTGTTCTTCGCTGAAAGGCAAATTAATTTGTTAGAACATTAATGTGACAGGATTAGCGAGACAAGAAAACAAGTTACACAAGACGCTCTTATCGATAGAGAGCAATCTCAAAGAAAACTTTTGTACCGAGGACATATAATTGATGAAAGAAAAGATAGAGACTAAAGTCCAAAGAAAACAGGGTAACTTAGATTTAAAAAATAACATTTTTAATGCAAAGCTAAATTATGATAAAAAAAAACTATGTTTACCTATATTTTTTGCAATGTATAGAAGTAAGAGGTGGATTAGCGGTGGTGCTTCCGAAATCGATTCGGAGTAGGTTAGATATAAAAAACATTGACAGCAATAACTTATGCCATGAGGCATTAAATTTCTCTTTTGTCACTTTTATTTTGCTCAGGTGCAATAAATTAATAAATGAAAATAAAGTAATAAATAAATATTAAAAAATCTTATCTCTAAGAATCAGTAAGCAAACACAATGACGTCGTGGTAAGTGAGCAAAAATGAAAAAAACCCCATCCAAATAGTATTAGTAGTTTTTGAGAAAATCACGGACATATATTTTATATCATTGGAGTAGCATACAGGTCGAATACAAATCCTCCTATTTTGAAATCAAGAAGAAGTAAAAGGTATAGAAAAAAGGTAAAGATTTTTGCGTCCAATGCAAGCTTTTCAATTCATGCAAGCAGAAATATAAATTTAATGTTATTGTATATGGCGACAGAGTAACATGATAGAATGGATATTTCATTTTAATGCTATAATATTGTAATATAATAATATTCCTTGCCCCGTATTTATAAGTGAATATGTATGGAAATGAGGATTTAAATCATGGGTTACGACCGCAGACCGACGTGATGAGAAACTCATGAAGCCGTAGCAGACAGATATCATGGGTTTATGACTTTGCAATATGGCAGCCGATCAAGTTTACGTTAAGAAGTTAGGATTTCAACTATTGGCATTAAAATTCTTCAGGCGAGCCAATAGGTTTTCTGAAAAGAAAAGAGGAAAGAATTAAGTTTGGAACGATACTCTGGTTGACGGTTAGGCTGGTGCGTTACGTTACAATAATAATATTTAATCACTAGCTGATCACCGCGGTTTCCCCTGTTTTTGCGGAAGTAAAAACGACTACATTACCTCAGCCAAGCAGACAGACAGACAAAAACATACTTAATAGCATTTTCGTTATAGTTAACGCGTATACTTTCATATGCACTTGGTAAAAAAAATGTTATTTTGAAATCACAAACAGACACTTCAATTTTATTTATTTGTATAGATTATCTAGTGTCATCGAAAATGATGGTTTACGATACGATACCTACGATATGATATTAGCCATAGATATCAATAGTTTTATAATATTTTTTGTTTTAGTAATCGTTTCACGTTAACGCGTGGAAGTACATTTTGATTCACTTTTTTACGCAGAAAATCAGATATCCTTCCCTATTTGTACATTCAAAGAGAATACCTGCCTACAGTCTGAGTATCCTGACGCGTATGATATGGAAATTTAAAGGCAAGGGTGTATTGGCTTTTTATAGGCGAGCGTGCCTCTTAGGCCGCGTCATCGCTTTCCGTCAGGCGAGATCGTGGCTCGTGGCATTTGCCTGACCTTGCTTTATCAGAACCTTTATGAAGTACAATTTTATTTATAGTTTAAGTAGGTATGTTAACTTCACTAAGTTTTTAAATATTATTATTGTTATTATTGCCTCTCATCCTATAACGTTTGTAACGCCTTCACGCTTTAACTACTCAACCGATCGTTATGAAATTTTGTACAGACATTGCTATGTGTCCAGAATAGGACATAGGGTAACTTTCATCCCGAAAAAAGTTGCTACTCCTGAGGGAAAGAAAAATAACTTTTATACCTACAACCTCACTACTTTTACACCTACGGCCACTTGATAAGAATTATAACTGAAGTATACAAACCTAATATTTAGTTTGAAATGCGAATGTACATGCACACATTAACGCGAGCGAAGCAGCGGGCAAAAGCTAGTTTTTTTTTAAATTGAAGTAGCCAACGAGCATGCAATCCGTGGTGTTGTTGTCACTCATAGACAACTGTAATCAACGTCATCAAGGCTCATCAAGGCAGAAATTCTCATATAAAAACCTGAAACCAATTATAGATTTGCTGATATTTCTGATTATCATCACCACAACACCCTTTCCTTCCCTTTCCCATCCCTTTATTTTCGAGAATTTTTCACAAACGCAAATTCTTCCAAACGTTAGAAATAGTATTGACGGTAGTACCACCTCAGTCGAATCATACTCGTTCTAGAACATTGAAATACGTTTGAAATATATTTCTTACAACACTACTTCATAAAATTCATTAAGTAATATCCAGTGTTTGACACTCAATCAAAACTCTTAGACCGATGAAGCCATACAAACGAGAATGCGACCTACAGAGAAGTGCTTTACTATGGTAGTGCTGAGTGCTGACGTACATTGGCAGTGTTTGAGGTCAACATACGTAGAAATCTCGCTAATTGCTCCTTTTGACGCTTTACCAGGAATTATGGTGACGTCATCCAACCTTACGAATGAGTAAAGCAAGAGGTCATATAAATGTTAAATCTTGATGGTTTTATTTTAGAGATTAATTTCTTTAAAGCGTAGAACGACTGCTGATCAATTCCAGGAAAATTTTATACTCGACAAGCGAGCTAAATACAGTTGGTCATTGGATTATTTTTATTAAATAGATCTGAAAGTACTTAGCAACTGTCACCAATGTACATCTCATATTAAAAGCGGATATCCCAGAAGCGCATTACTACCCCTGAAGACTAAAGTGAAAAACTCTTAAAAGTGTGTCATCTTTACCACCTTAATTGCGTTTTATTAATCAAAGAATGCTTGAGCTTAGCTTAAGTGGAGACATTATTGGTATTGGTGGGTTATTTTTTGTATTGTTGCCCGAATACCTACTACTGATATGACATGAAAAATAATAGTTTAGGAACTTTCAGAAGAAATAATATAGAAGATGAGATAATACAGATGAAAATACGTAAGACCGAGTATTCTAAGCACATTTTCTCGGAGTTTGAGCTCAATATACATACAAATCACACAAATGACCTCTCTGGGCACCATGCAGAATAGAAACGTGATCTGAAATTTATACAACCGAAGACAACGCAGCTTTATGGAAATGTACTGCCGAATGCAAACTCTTGTATCTCAATAATGGATTTTTGTCTTTCTCTTGGCACATTATCTCAATACAGTTCCAGATAATGATTTAGCCAAAGTCAAAGTAACGCTGGCGGTGATATAGAGCTTCCAAGAAAATTGTGTATATATACTTTTATTTGTATTTTTATTTCATTAACTTACAATGAGAATTCAGTCCTGTATGGACTATATAGATAATAATTATAGTTTCGCTTGTAATCTAGCAAAGCATAGGACGTGCATAAATAAAAGAAAAATTATGAAATCTGTGCTAAACCACTAGAAAATAATTCAGAACACTACACCATCTGGGCTTAACTACCTCAAGCCTGGATAGAATTGGTTTACTACCTAAAGTCACAAATGCTACTATCCCTTGAAAACAAAGTTAGGAAACCTTGTGAAAAAACACCTATCATATAAAAAACTGTAAAGTCAAATTTTAAAAGAAATGATAATAAACTTAGATTTAAAATAACATTCTTATTAAATTTTAACTGCAAAATATGTTATGAACGTTGGCTAAGTAATTTAATACAAAGTTAATTAGGTCCATGTAATGCACGGTGGCTTAATAAAGTATGCGAGTCACGAGCTGAGGTACATTATGATATAAGTAGACATAGACATAGATCAGCGTTGTATGAAAGACGAGTCTAAGTCTTTATAAACCTTACATTTATCTTTTTAAGAATCGAAAATGTTTTTATGTTGTAGGAGTATATAAGCATGCAGTACCTACTTCTGATTTATAGTGGACATTGTTACCTTGAAGATTAAGTTAAAATGTTACGTATAAGTTTTTGCCGCTTACTATACTCTAGCGTTAATGCAGCAGCACTTAATAATGTTGTTACAAGACGGAAATAGATATATTATGATCTTAAGATAGGATTCCTAATCATACAGATATGTTTTTTTAAATACGCTTTCTATACTCACCGATCACAGTAGGATTTTATCCTGTGGGTGCCATGGTCACACAAAGACTAATATACAAACATCCAGACCCAGAACAGAAATTCATCATTCAAATATCTGCCTGGCCGGGAATCGAACCTGAGACCCACTGCGCGTCCGACCGGTATGGTAACCGCACCGCCACGCGGCTCGTCAAATGTAATAATGACTAACATTAAATTAGAAAATGGAAATATTACATGACTACATACAATTGTAATTAAGGGTCGAAATGAAAAGAAAATTGCCTATGTAAATAACCAGTTTCGATTTATTTCAGTGAAGATGAAATATAATAACATTACCAAAATCTCTACCTATTAACGAAATTAATTTGAAAGTTATATCAAACTATATGTACAGAGAACTTTGTTTTATGAGATTTAATAAATAGACAGACTACCCTTCTGTTTGTAGGGTTTAAATTGGAAGTAATTATTAAAATTTATTAAACTAATTAAATTACGTTTGCTATAAAGTCTTATAATACCTAATGTAACTGATACTTAATGTTTCATTTAAACGTACCTACGATTAATATTAAAAAAAATGTTTTTTAAGCTTTATGTACGAAACAATATGTTCACTTTAGGTGATTGCTTTGGATAGTTAGTAATCAATTATTATCAACTTCATATAAAACACGCCACTCATGAGGACTCCACAAAACTTACGCAGTGTTTCAAGTGAGTATAAATCAGAACAAAGGCCGAAGAAATTTCCAGAATCGTGCAGAAATACGTTATAAGCCTGTTGCCGACACGGCTTTGTACTTTTACTCTTGGTTTTCACAAACTTTCGCAGACTCCACTGTAGCTGTAATATTTGGCGGGGCAGGTGCGTTGTTAGCTCGCTTTGGTTATTTTATACGTTTTACTCGCAGGAGTGCAAGATACACCTGACCAAATTTCTACTATACTTACCTACAATAGTACTTAGCGAACTTTTATTCGTTATTCTTAATAGACTTGTGAATTTGGAACCCTTATAATTTATAATACGATAAATAACATAAAGAGTAGAAATTACACAACAATGTTCGTTACCAATGTTTCAAATATTTACATATATTCTAAATACATAATATAATCTGAATACATAGATGTACCTAAATCTAGATAGGTTTCAGACTAAGTAAAACGTTATTTAATTAAAACTGAAAAACTATAGAAGCAAAAGGACACTTTTTACATGCAATTCATAGCATGTAATGCTTTTTACATGCAATGATATTTACACGCAATGCTTTTTTGATGCAATGCATAAGCTCCTTCAAGAGCCTAATCAGAACTTGTGTGTATGAAATATTGGTTGAAATACTTTTTTATTGATGTATGTTTTTCGTTTCATTTTAAATTCGATTACTTGAATATTAATCTAACCAATTTCGTTCTCTAATCTCTCATCTACAGTGTAGACGGATATTATAATACAATAATGTTTAGGTATTGTTAGAGCTAATGATGTGTTCTTCCACGAAGTAAACTGATACGCCTCAACAAGTATAATACCTCTTCATTTATGATTTTGATATAACTCAAATTATGGCGAATATTTTACAAGCGACTTTTTGATTAACTTCTTTCAATAACATTTATATAAAAATTAATAAAGCAATTTCATTATGTAGACCTGAAAAATGATTTAAATTATTTTTTACTTTTTTGTGACTAGGAAGTCGGTTTTATTTTTTTGTTAAAAGTTAATTTATTTTACC
>DWPV01001297.1:0-21472 GCA_018251915.1 Urbanus proteus proteus | reverse complement strand
ACTTTCATATACATTGAGTAAAAATTTTATAGAGTAAATATTTTATTTTGAAATCACAAACAGTCACTTGAAGTGTTATTATTTATTTGTATATATCTACGCAAATAATTGAATCGCTCGATGAATGTAATCGATAACGTAATAACATGCCCACATCTCTACACATCGTACCGTTCGTCGGGCGGGATGGTCGAAATCGTAAGTGAACGTGCAAGTGTGGCCTTGCGTTTTTTGTTGCGATATTCGGTAGTCGGTGACGTAAGCGATCGCGGAATCGTAATTTGATTGGATCTGTACATCCGTCGACGAAGTTTCGGAGCCTTTCGAAAGTTCGGACGAATTGTGAAAGTTATTTATTTCGTGCAGTGTTATGAAGTCTGCTACTGTACATAGGTCATTTTTAATGGAGTGCTTGTGCTAAGTAACTACACTTGACATGCGTGTTGTTGTTAGATAGGAAGAGGCCGTTGCCTATCTTTTTTTTTATATGATCGAAGTAGCCAATGAGCATGCAGCCCACCTGATAGTAAGTGCCCACTGCCGCCGAACCGAACTACATAAAGTTTTACCTTTATATTTGGATTTTGATTATTGAATATCCACGGGAAAAGGCGGAGTGTCGTGCCGTTTGACTGTTAGTCTGACACAATCAAACGGCATAAAACGGCACAGACAAACTGAGAAGGATTTAGCTGTCAAATGTTCATCGTTATTCTTTGTGGATCGATTACAGCAGTTGTGATGCAACTGCACTATTCCTATAATAACATTAGGAGCTTCGCGCTGTTGTTAGGCTATGAAGAGTATGTAAAGAGTCCAATCTTCGTGTATTACCACCATCTCATAGAGCACTGTGGTTGAGTTGATTGTGGTTGTGAACGGAGCAATTAAATAGACTCCTAATAACTTGTACCTATATAGAATTAATTGATAAAGCCATGGTATGCGGGGGTAGAGTAATGTTCGCTAATTGGCTGGCACAGGGGCGCCATAATGAGACTAATAATATTTGTAGGCGTGGCTTGACGTCACAAATGTAAAACAAACAAAACTCGCAACGTGTGCGGTCATCATACCGGTCTAACTCGCAGTTTCGAGTTCGATCCACGGTCAGGTAAATTTAAGTGAATTTTGATTTCTGGTACCTACAACGTGGAATTATAGAGTCAGTATAGACGGCCCGGATGGCGCAATGGTTAACACGCCGGACCGCTAATTCGAGGGTTCTGGGTTCGATTCCCAGCGAGGTGGAAATTTGAATGATGAGTTTAAATTTCCGTTCTTGGTCTGGGTCTGTGTCCCTGTGTTCTGTGTTGTCCATGTCACCCATGACACAGGAGAAAATCCTACTGTGGGGTTATGAGTGTGAAGCGTTATTTATTTATTTATACGAGTTTTTAAAAAATGAATAAAATCGGGTGAAAAGCTATTGAAAATATGGAAGCAAATTTCTTCGCTTTTGAAACATACACTTTTGATCTATTTTCTCAAAATAGCCAAAAGAAGTGTTATAACTTTACTGAAATTAAAAATAAAAAAATATCATAAGAAAAACTTTATAAATGAGCCGTAAAAAAGGAAAATAAAATAACTATTTTATTCATTGTATGTAGAAAAACTGAGCAATTTACTAGTTAGAAAGCCGCATAGGGTAATTCAAGTAATTCCCTGAAATAAGCACTGCTGCTGACTGTCGCATTACTGGCTTTTACTTACTAATAATCAGAAGTGGTTCTCTATAAATTTATAATATTAAACCATAAATTATAGTGTGCTTCGATTATTTTGTTTAATGTCTTGGTTCACCGCGAATGGGTGAACGACACGCGATAAACGATTTATGATCATAGATACTAGCTGATCCCCGCGGTTTCACTCGCGTTAAAAAGTAAAAACAGAACACATATTTAAACAGGTATAGGTATCACCCCGTTCTCCCGCGACTGTGGCCCCATACTTTACTTACTACTTTAGAACTTTAGAAATTAATGATCATAATATAATGTTAAGGGCACCGTAAGGAAACTTGCCTGGAAGGCGTCTAAGATTTCTTCAACTTGTGTATCAAGGTGGTTCTCAGTCGTGGGACAGTAATGGCTTATCCATGATTAACATCGGCCTTATCGTAGGACAATTGTTTGTAACGGTAACCATGAGATGTAATTTATCTATCGCATAAAAATATATCGCTAATGGAATGGTACGAAGTTAGTACTGCGAACAACAATGTTAACAGAAAACATGTTAATACTCGTCGAATAACTCGTCGACGATGAAACAGGTCCCATATTCACAGGTTTCACTGGCCAGTAATTGCGCCACTTACAGTAATTGATGTTTTGTTTGCCATCAGCCTGAATTGTCTGTGAGCCAGTCAAAGTAATAAGAAGGTAATTTTGTATTGATTCTCGCCGACTTGGGGGAACGCTGGAGTATTTGCAACTAATATTTTTGGTTAACCAGCTTCATTATTGTTTAAGCTTCTTAAATGGTGATTTTTATACGATTGATCTATTTTATTATATTTTTTTCATTGAAATGCAATGTTATATTATATATGGTTCAAAATGGTATAGGACTTTTTTGTTGACGAGAGGGAAACCTTCAAAAGGTACCCTATGCCTCGGGAGTGACGCCGGGTGATGTGCGATTTTTACCGCACTAAAATCCCTCCGGTGGCCGTCCTCGGCGCTGCAAAGAGCACTCGCGCGCCGCGAACACCGCGGTCTCAGCAAGGAACGCCATCCGGAGTATGGTATAGAAACCTACGGATGAATTTAATAAAAATATAATCTACACGTCTTGCACGTATGATGTATAAACTTTTCTTTGGAGTTAATTTTCCATATTTTTTAATTATTAATACAAATAAATCTTAAATTTTTCAAATGTTACGTAATCAAAACAAAATATACTAAGAATTTTTAACACTTCAATTATGTATTACGTCACAATATACGAATAATGGATTATGCTTTATAACGTAGGACTAGTTGAGTCTATGGGTAAAATCGTATAACATAGAAATTGCATGCAATTTTTATTTTTAATTTTTAATTGGCATCATCATACATCATGCCTGTATCATCGTATCAAGTGGCCAATTAAAAAAGCACAATTAGCCTTTAATTTGATTGATCAGGCTTTACCCCGAGCCTCTTTTTTAATTTACTCTAATTGAATCAAATTTAAGTTTCACTGAATATGTTTTATTATTTACCTGTGGTGTTGATTTCATGCAGTTGATTAAAGTTTCACACACAGATAAAATCACATTTTCGTATTAAATATTTCTACAGATACAGCTCGTGTCTGCGTTATGGCAGATATGTCTTTAAATAGCCTTGACTAGTCTCTAAATAGTCTAATAGGTGCACTGCTGGACATAGGCCTCCCATAATTGGCGCCACTCGAATGTCCTGTGCCTTCTGAATCCAGATGTTTCCCACTTTCTCTTCAGGTCATCATTTCCCCTGATTGGGCGGCGACTTATGCCCCTTTCTTATAATACAAGTGATTACTTGACAGATAAAGCTGTATGGTCTGATATAGCTCCAGCTCCACATGTTATTAGAGTAAGCTAACATTGTACATGAAACATTTTTTTAAAGATGTATGTTATGGAAGTTCTTGCACCGCTTCTTCTCCATAACGAAACACCTTGCGAAGTGGCGGTAGTGTTTAATTGACGTCCAATAAGAATTCCGTTAAGAATCTACTTTCAATAAAAGATTTTTCATTTTGATTTTGAAAAGCGAATTTCTGATTTTGCTACTAATCTTACTAACAATGAAGAACAAGCGTACTAAGAGCCTTTATATCCTAACTAAACATAACATAGTAACTTACTAAGTAATCTTAACACAAATAGCGTAGTACATCAAAGCCAAACTGGTGCTCAGTCAATCGATAGGTAATATTATAGACATTTCTGTCGAACCCAAATACCCTAATTCTGATTCAACAGACACGAGTTTGACGTACAGACGTGCCCTTTATGTGAGAGCGTTCAGTCAAAGTTAATCCTTGCCATAGAGTAGCTTTGAAGTAGAAGTGGCAAGGATATAACAGACAGCTGGTAAAATGAATGCGCATTTGTATTTGTTTTGTTATTTGACGAGCGGTGGAGCGGTAAGCATACCAGTCTGTCACGCAGTGGGTCCCGGGTTCGATTCTCGGCCGACCAGGGTATTTGTGTATTCGTCTTTGTGTGTCCATGGCACCAACGACACAGGAAAAAATCCTACTGTGGGGCTATGAGAGTTAAAAATGTTTCGTATGTATCAAAAAGATTCTTTGGTTTGACTGTAGTAGAATAACGGTAGTTGAAGTAGAAAGTGTACAACAATTTGTACTTTTTAATATCAGTGTTGCATTCCTTTTTTCTTATGTGGAGGTTATGGGAAATGGTAACGAATTTATAATTCTTATGTCTTCTTGAGATAATATTTTTTGGCGTGAGTCAGATTATTATCGGTGGTCGTCAGTAACCACTTAAATCGGACTGCCGGCACGTTTCATGCTTCCATATAAAACTACTGTTTTAATTCAATAAACAAACACGTGATCTGACAACATACATATAATTTTATTTTGTTTATTTGTGTCATTTCTAGTTTATTATAGTATCTATAAACCTTTACCATACTGAGATGTTTATAACATCCATATTATGGTATTATGTACATATCATAGTGGGTACATAACAAAACCTATATATTTACTACACTAGAGTAAGTATTCTCTTAAGAGGAAAACCCGTATATAGTATATCGTTATGTATATGTTACACATAAATCTGAAGTCATTCGAGGAAGGAAAATCAAAGTCGGCGATTACGTTAATCATGTTAAGGTTACGGAAAAGTCTTATTTAGTTCAAGTTTTCTTTTGTTAATTTAAAATTGGTTATTTTCCGACGGTACAAAATTCTTTAAACAGTGATGTATTGTTTGGAAAAGTTCAATTAATGTAGGTTCGGCAATTAAATTTTCGAGATGTTTAATAGTAATGGACGATTACAGAGTTATAGAGCATATAAAGCATGAAAACACTTGCAAATATTGAATTACGGTTTATTATTTCTTTTAGACTCTTTGATGTACGACTTTGCCGTATGTATAATATAGTTACCTGACATTTAAAAGTTGATCCCTCCTTAAAACGGAAGCTCATTTTTTAGTAGTTGTAACGCTTTTATTGCAACCATAAAAATGATGATGGGGTTACTCGAACCAACAAACAGACAAATAAGCAAACAATATTTCAAAACAATTATATATTTTTCGTACAAGTTTCTACCAAGGCAGTCTGTATGTATAAGTTAGTTTTGAACACAACACGGGCCGATCCCTTGATCACGGGCATTGTCGGCGCCGGCTTTGTCCCAATCGTTAATTGAAAACACCTAAAAATGGGAACGACATTCGAGGCAGTAATCAAGCCTGGATTTCCCTTCACAGCTGATGAAAAAGATAAAATACGAATTTTGGTTTCAAATTATTTTTGGATTAATAAAACTCGCTTCAATGTTGTTAATAATCTTATGAGTGTATTTCGGCACTGTAAAGATGACATAAACTTCTGGTTTATACATGGTGCTATTTAACTATATAACTTATCTAAAATGTATGTCGGGTGTTTGAATGTATAGCCATGTCTTATTTAGAAAAAAAATCTTCGGGAGCTGCGAAGCGAATGTTTATTTTCCAGCGATTATTTCGCATTTCTCTGATAGTTTTCTTCATTTATTCAGTACTTGAATTTCATTTACAAGTTATGAAAATAAGGCAAAAAAAATAAGAAAAATAACATCTGTAATAAAAAAAAATATACGTAAATGAGCAATCCATCCATAGTTATAATTATTCTAATAATCCATCACGTCATGTGACAATTCAAAAATTCAAACCATTCGTATATAACCTTTTAAACGGAATTCATTTAGTTAATGCACTGTATTGACAGTTACAATTTCTGGAAACAAAGTGGTGGAAACAGCTGAATGCTTCTACGGAAACCCATAAAGCTAGGCCGGCTACACGTTGGTTCCAACCTTGGCTCCAACGTCATAAGTTAAGCGCCAAGGTTGGGACGAAAGTTCGTGACTTTTTATGTAAGGGAAATAGTAAACAAGATGCATTAAGATGCATTCTTGTTTGATGGTAAGATACTACTGCTGCCTTCCTGAGGTCAGTCACAGATGCGTTGCTATCTACCACTAAGGTCTTAAGTTGAAACGCCTCCAATAAGTATGTCTCCATTACCACACCCTTCAATACACAACACGGCAGCGTTGAACACTGCTGTTATAAGGCAAAAATAGGTGTGGCAGTGATGACCACAAAGGGCTCTACCACCTTTATAATTGGCAATTTTCTAGATTCACACGGACTTATAGTGTTGGCGCCAATGTTGGAACCAACGCAGAGAGCCAGCAACGTCACACCTTGTATGAATTGTGTGCAATAAAATATAATGGCGCAAACATATCGGCACCGAAATGCCCTGTGTTGTTTCAAACATTTAGCTTTTTTACTTTTTGCAGTAACTGTAGGTAATTAAAATGAAATGGATAGTTTGGTGCAGTGTTTTTGTTTATTTATGGGAATGGATTGGGAATTTTTGAACGTTACTGCTCTATGCATATAGGCGTCTATGGGTAGTCTAAGTAGAGTATGTGCTGAATCATATCGTCCGATAACCATGTTGAATTTATGAAAATTATTACTTTTTGCCACTGGCGGTCACCCATCAAAGGACTGACATATGTGTGTATAAACTTATGTAGGTACAACTAAAATTGTGTAAGATTGTTATGTCTGAAAATATAATGCCTATGTGCCGAATTGATACGATCCATTTTTTAATTCGGTTGAACGTCATAAGAGCTTTGAATGATCAATCAGAATATTTTTTCTTTGACCCTCTATCCCAAAACTACCATCTTATTCCTACATTTTATTTATATTTGGGGGCTCGGCAGTGCTACCACCAAGTCGAGCAAAAATGTAAATTGACATAAGCCGATAAGTAAGATAACATCTATACAAATAAATAAAATTGAAGTGTCTGTTTGTGATTTCAAAATAACATTTTTTTACTCAATGCATATGAAAGTATACACATGATACCTATAACGAAAATGCAAATAAAAAATTTTTTGTTTGTCTGTCTGTTTGGCTGAGCTAATCTTCTAAACGGCTGGACCGATTTTGACGGGACTTTCTTCGGAAGATAGCTGTCCAGCTATAGGGATAACTTAGACGTCCGTCTAAGGCGTAACATAGGCTACTTTAATTTTTGAAAAGTCCTTAGCGCGCGTTCTACGCGCAAGCGCACGCCGTCGCGGGACAGCGGAATGACTTTCATGTTTGAATATGTATTACTTTTGACTTTTTAAACGCGGGTGAAACCGCGGGGTTCAGCTAGTCTTCAAATATGTACATGTATGACTACGCTTTCACTATATTTTCTGAATACTTCGTAAGTTGGTAATAGAGTTTTCAACATATTTTCTTCAAGGAGATCTTAGGTCTACGGCATAGCTCGTTTCTGGGTCAATGGGTTACACATTGCTCTAGTTTATTTATAATATGCTAATATCGTGAATTAATTGCCTTTAACTCAATTAATTTCAAATAATTATATATTTTAAGCACTCAACTTATTTATTTCCATAACTTAGATTGTAGGTACTCTAAGAAGCAGGAAAAATAGTGAAGTTAACTTATAGGTTATACCAATAAAGTGAAATATATAATATTCTTAGTTTCTATAATTTATAATTGGATTTATTGAGTTTTACACTTTTTTATGTATAGTATTGAACGAGTATGATCCTCGCAGGATGAGCAGTTTAGGTCTTAGGATTTTTCAAATTTTATCATCAATTTAGAAACTCTTGGAAAGTTCTTGTGCGAAGTTTTATATAAAAAAAAGGTTTGGTTTTAGGAAGTCGGGGCAGCAAATTTGTGAATTGTCGGGGCGCAAAAAGTGTGATGAGGCGCCTAGATAGTTGAGGCCGGCACTGCGTGTAATATATACAGATCCTTCAAGAGACGCGCAAAAAGAACTCTCCTTCAAAGCCGGCGAAACATTGGCGAATCTTCTGGTGTTGCAAAAGTCCAAAGGCGACGGTGACTACTTTCCATCAGGCGGCCCGTATACCTTTTCGTTAGGTTACCTATAAAAGAAATCTTCTTTCTGTAACTAATTGCTGATCTTAATGAATTGCGTATTGACTTTTGTGTATTGTGCGTCACTTTTCGGGGATAACTGTAAACAAACGAGGAAAACATGATAACATGAATGAGACGTCTTAATTTGAATCATTTCTTATAGCCCATCATAAACTTTACGACTGTTGATGTGGCGACGAAGCCTACAGTTAGGGAAATATTTTTAAAACAATAATAGCATGAAGCAGTGATAGCCTAATGGCTGAAACTTGGCCTCTCAATCGGGAGGTCCGAGGATCAAATCCCAGGCACGCACCTGTGATTTATGTGCGTATTATTATTTGCTTTAATGCGTATTAATTATCATTTGCTTTAACGGTGAAGGAAAACATCGTGAGAAATCATGCACACCTGAGAGTTCCTAAAAAGTTCTTTAAGGTGTGTAAAGCCAAAATTGATAAAAATACGCTATTGCCTAATATATCCTAAATATCAAACATGCGTTGCTAGTCTTATGGAGTTGGGATGTCTTGTGAGAGTGTCCTTAACTTGATCTTCGACATAGCAATGTGTGATTAATGTTACTTTTACGTTACGGCATGGTGATACAATGAAATTCAAAAATCTTTTATACAAAGTTGATCATTTACAGAATTATTTTTGAACATCAATTAAAATCTAAAAGTACTTCGCACATCGCAAGGTGTTTCGTTATGGAGAAGAAGTGGTGAAAGAAATTCCATACTACTACTGGGGTCGGAGCATAAACGCTTTATCTAGAAGCTAAGACAATAATATAAAAATACCTTAGTACTTACCTAAGTACCTTCCTAAAACGAAAAAAAACAAAGTTTTATTGTTGCTTTACAAATCAATTTGGAAATATCCTTACTGACTTCGAATTTGGGGTTTTTACATATTACAAATCTACTAGCACCTACCTATTGTACCATTCAATATTTTTATGTCAGAGAAGGCGACTCATTGTGTTTAAGGTATATGATGAATTTGTACAATCGACTTACAATGTGTTTTACATTATTGCATACATTTTTCTATTATTCCTTACCTAAATATACATAAATATTTTCAACTTAACTAATTTTTTTAAAGATGTTGGAAGTCTAATATGGATGGAAGTAACAAATGAGCATGCAGTCCTCCTGGAGGTAAGTGACCACTGCCACCCATGGACATATGTAATCAGATAACCTCAGATAAGATAATAGTCCTACCTGAGGTCTAAGTCGGAACGCCTCCGATGACATACCTACTTAGGTATGTCATCTTCACCACATCTTTAAGTTATGTCAAACATTTGTAAGTTAGTGTAGTAAGTGTTAAATGTATATAAAACCCAATTTTATAACATAACCAACTCTAACGTAATTTAAAAAAATGGTGAGTCTACTCAGAATTATTCGAAATGAACTTTAGTTAAATTGTGCAATTGTGGGATTGCAGTGATTGCACTACAATGAAATACCTACCTACTAACTTCATAATTCATAACGTAAGATGAATGGTAAAAATAAAACGTTGGAATAGTAACGTAGTCCATTGTCGAAGTCGGTTAAAATAGCGTGAAATACATATACTCATTCTTTAAGAATTGATATTCATTATGAGGAAGCGTTTGGGACTTCGCATACGTCATTGGTACCTACGTGACCGAAGCAGGGATATACCGATCATGGGAATTGTGTGGGTAAATATACGATGTGCCTAGATTCTTAATGTAATTTATTGTAATGAAAACGGATTAAGTATCAATATCCTTATCGACATGTGTACTGTGGTTTCTATTTTATATAGAAATGAAGTAATAATGTTCGTGCTGATCTGATATGTGGTCACTGCGGCCAATCGGCATGCGTATATGTCAGAGATGGGATTGTAGCCCTACGTAAGGTTCGTTACATGACTATGTCGGAATGATTTGTATATACCTGTGGTTTTTCTACAAACCCGAAAACGTAAGTATCTAACACTATCATTTAGGCAGAAATAAGCGTGGAGTTGGTGCCGCTATAGGATATCGTCAGTTTTGACGCTTGGTTCACTATTATTTAAATATAAAATAACTACAGAAAAGGTAGGTAGGTAGGAATATCCCAGTAATCAATTAAATTGTAGAGAATTTTTTGTTTTTTGTAAAAAAAATCTATAAAAATAAAATACATATTTTTATTTGAAAAATCCAGCTAAGGAGATGCACAAGAAATTTTCTACGTATATCGCGTAAAATTTCCACATGAAGATTAAAAGACTATGGTAGTTGATACTTGTGTATGTATACAGATTTACTCATGTTTGCTGTCAATCGCAAATTAATTACTTTCGTCACAGTAAGCCTAATGTAGAGCTTATAAATTAATCGCACCCAAATTACGTCAAATTTTTAAAAGAATTCGCCATCAAAAATGATGTAATCTCTCATCCAGACGACTATTATCAAGCGCAGAATCCTCTTAATCTTCGGTCGTAAACGGAAATCTTTCGCTGAACGCGTTAGCATTATCATTGCGATGTGGTACTAACATATACATGTATAATGCTGGCAATAACCTTACTTATTATCCTTTACGACGAGTTAATGCGACTTGCCAGTCAAACATTTAGAGCTGGCCGTATAAAAAAAGGACGTGTTCACTGTCGGCACACGATTTGTAAGCGCGCGCGCCGGGAAAATCATTCGATCGCATCAAGCGGTGGAGTCGAACGTCAACCAATCGGAAAGTGTCATCGGGAAAAAGTTTTTCGCTAACCGGACCAAAAAAAATTTTTTTTTAATTTTTTATTTTTCTGTGTTAGTGCTAGAAAGCCAATCCTAAATGAATAGGTTATCATGTGCGGCACAAACTTCGCTCCAGTTCAAAATCACAGTTTGATTTCAAATCGATCTACCGACATTCTGAAAATATTCCGGTTTCTAATGCTCCAATTGGTCTTACCGACTCAAAAGACGATGTGGATTTTTATTTAGTTGTGACTGCATTTCGTGATTACTTTAAGAACTTCCTGTGTTTTTTTTTGAAAACGTATTAAGAAAACCTAGTCAAGATGATGTCCAAAAAGCAGTTGGCCTGTATGCTGGCCTTGCACATAGTGTATCTTCTTGTTGGCGCGAGTATCTTCTATCACATCGAGAGTCCGTTAGAGATGGCCCAGAGAGCAGAAGACAAACTGGAAAGACTTGAAATCCAAAGTAAGTTAAGCATTAGTTACTTATACGCTCCAACAACTTGACCTTAACACTGCTTGAGAAATTGTATACGATTACTAGTTTCCTTTTTTATATCAAGTATCACCGTAATTATTGCAAGTTTTTCGCGTTCTTCATTAATCACTGCGTTGTACCACGCGTCAACGTATCCATAATAAATCTAAATTAACTTAATTTCCCTATAATTTGCATTAAGACATCAAGAAAAAATAAAAGCTCTTTTGGATTGATTTTGTTCTCGTTTTATTTTGTCAGTTTAATAATTGCGTCTATAGCTATAAGTACTGTTCTTATAATGTTGTATGCCTAATAATTTCTTTAATATGATATAATCAATGAATTAAATATTATACATTGACTTTAAAAATAATTATCATATATTGCCTTATACGCGCAAACAGGCGCCATAGCGTTGCCAAGCGGTGTAACCTTCCACTAGATTATTGGACAGTAAATAATGCAGTATGTGGTGGCACAACACTTATCGATCCACTTATGAGCCTATCTGCACTCCACAGATATTCTTGACAATTAATGTTACATTCATTAGAAATATTTAAGACTAGCTGTGCCCGCGTCTTCGTTCGCGTGAAAATGATAGAATAACAATATGTTGTTCTGTATCTCTTTTTATATGTTCTGTAAAAGCCTAGAATGCGGCAAATCCTAAGATCTACCAGTTGATTCTTAGACAAGTCGGAAGGTGGTAGAATCCTTGTGGTTAGACTCCGGCGGCACCATCGACTCACTTATTTCTATCTAACAATGAAAGTATTGAACACTGCTGTGTTCTGGCTTAAAGAGGTGAGGGAGACATACCTATTCGCGGTGTTCTAACTTAATTCTCAGGGGTAGCAACAGATTTGCGGCAATTAAGACTCTGTTCTTATCTTGAGTTGATTACAAGTCGCCATGGGTGGCAGTAGCCACTTACAATCAGATGGACTGCATGCTCGTTTATCATACTTTTATATTATAAAAAGAAACTATGAGTATCACAACACTTCGCGGTAACAGCCCAAAATGATCAAATTTCATCACTTATTTCGGACATTAACCAACTTTAACTTGGTAAATCTTAGGCAAGTAGTTTTGAAGCCAATTGATTTAAAATATACATACCTACAGGAAGCGCGAGCTACATTATTATTATATATACAGATTTTTCTGTTATTAAGAAATCAAACGAGCGTGAGTCAACCTTACCCAACGCTGGTCTTTGACTGCGATAAGTTGGAATCTTCATAATTAAAATTTATTTAAACTGGCTCTACCTTAATATAGTTTATATAAGATAGCGAGATTTTTCACGAAAACTTATCTTATTTACTACGCTCACGTAATTCAAAAAGCTTAAAATAAATGGTGTGTAAATAGAGTGTTTAAAAATAAAAAATACCTGACCGATAAGATAGTTATGTTCTAAATAACCCCACTTGCTTCATTACTTTAAAGTTATTAATTGGCAAGTACTATTTTATTACGGAAAATAGGTGTTTCGCTGTTCACGTAATTTGTTATTTCGCTGCGTCTTCACCATGAAAAGTGCTGATAGTTAAATAAAAATATCATTGTATTGATTAAACAAAAAAATATGTAGTATACATTAAGATATGTACAATATATTTTTGTGTTGTATCGAAATAATGAAAAAAAGTTTGTTGTCTATGGAAGCTAATCGTGTTTAATAGGTTTTGGACTCAATCCCGTATTTCGCGATAAAAAAGTAGTAAAATTCTTGAAAACCCCTGTAATATTAGCGTTTAATTTAGCTAAACTCTATAAACATTTGAAGAATACTTAGATTTATTTTCCGCTAAAACTCCATAAAAATGTTTTTAAGCAACTCATTATTTTCACTATCAATAGTCAAGCACGCCGAGCAAATATCGATGAGAAAATGATACGTTTGAGAAAGCACAACTGTTAGGTATTGGGATCTTTTTCGTACTGAAGTTCGTAAATCTAGCAGCAATATATTTTTAATATCTTCCCAGTTGCAAGCACAGCTATTATTATTTTTTTATTATAGATACCTACTTAATATGAATACAACTAAATTTAAACTATCTCTGCTTCTTTCTTCTATAATAGATTCTAATATTCTTAGTCATCTAATTGAACTTTCCGTGTTACGGTTATACATCCAACGCTCTCACATCTATATTATTTGCTCGATTAAGCGTATTACTAACATAATTTGTCTATAATTCTTTTGTTCATTAGTTTCCACGGCTGTAGTAAAAACTTGGGAACAATTGACAACGTAAATCAATCGCACTGATCGTCATTCAACTGACGTAAAAACTATTTATCGTCATGAAAATGATATCCTAGATCGAAGATTACTCTGATTGAATCCATTGTTGATTCAGTGATGCTATACGTTTCTAATTTAATTTACGATTCAGAGTCTAACACACTAACACAACACAACACTAACAAAGTACAACACATAAAAATGAAAATAGAAAGAAATAGAATTAGAAAATAAATTTAATTTAATTTTAATCTTCTGGGTGTGCATCTAGTCGGGAATGGAACCTAGAGCCACTTGCGTATGATATACATATTTGTATCGATGTTGTGAAGATTTGGCTACACAAAGTTGCCGTTTTAAAATTAGGTGCTGATTGATCCTATTGATATGTAGGTACGTTTTCTTTAGGATTTTGGAGATTGTTTAGAAGAGGTTAGGTTCCTTATTTATCGGTCTTATTATTTTATTAATCTTTCTTGTTAAATTGGATAAAAAGTTTAATAAACTACAGCTTTTTCATATTAGATTATATTTTTTCATGTTTTATTTGATACGGCGGCAAAAAAGTAAGGATATTTGCCGACTTATTTCTATGAGGGGCGTCAAGCCTCTCTTCATTACGATAAACACCCATACCCAGAAGGAAAATTTATATCATTTATATAAGTGCATGAATATATGCAGAGAATAAGATTTTGCTAGATCTAACTAGATTAACTATAATATATTGTTATGCAGTCGCTTCATAGATACTCGTATTAATCTAATATTTTGTAAGATTAACGAGCTTCAATCAAGCGGATGTTTCTATTCCTAAGATATTATTGTAGACAGTAATGTATTAAGAATTATTATCACACTCGTTACGAAGAATGATAAGCCTTGCATAATTTCTAATGTTCTATTTATTAGAGGTTACTAATTGTTTGGGATGATGGAATATGTTGTTAATTAACTAAGTGAAGGCCCAATATACCTACTCTGCGAGAAACCCTTGTACGTATTTATTATCAAAAAAGTCAGATCAAGCTACAATATGTAATTATAAAAATAAGGTTTAGGATCTAGCTAAGGGCTATATTAGTGAACACAGTAAGGATACAAAGTAACGTGGACAGCGGCTTCCAAAAAGTATCTTGGATTTTTAAAAATGGGTATATAATTGATATTTCTAAAACGTGTTTTTAAAGGTACAATATAAATAGGCACGTGTATAGCATATTTCCGGGAAAGCCTGAACAATGTTTAAAATAAAATAAATACGATACATAATTGTTTTGCGTTCTTGATTCTTGAACACACCGTCAGATGTATTACCCCACATACGAAAGAATTTAAAATATGCCTCACTTATAATTGCTAAGATATCATTTGTCCAGATTAACAATGGAGGAGGAAACTTAATAGACTGTTATAAAATAAACATAAAATTATTAATTTATGCTTAATACCTATGTATGAATTTCAGGCACACTGATGAAATAAATGCATTTAGGAGTAAATAATGCATTTATAAATAATAGGACCAAAGGGATAACTTGATAAACATATTATATGTATTATTAAGGAATTTTCTGAGTACCCCACTCAATTAAATTAATATTTACAAAGCTTCAAGCTCAGATAAATGCTATTTTATTTATTTGAGGGTTCAAGGCATATAAATCGAAATAGAACTTGAAATATTTTTAGTAGCACAACTTATTATAAGAACTTTTTGTCTGGTAGTTTTGTGTAAATTATTAGCAGTCTATTTAATAACTATGACTTTAACATATGAGTTATATATGTATAATATGTATAGGTAGGTAATAAGTATCATGATATATATGTGTAAATAGATATCATTCTTAACGTGGTTGCATCAATGCAATCCAAATAATATTATCGCATTATCGCCACGCTAAGTATATTATTTATATTGACGCTTGAGACACTTATACACAAATATATGCTTTCTTTAACTAATCCGTTTCCATGCAAGTTTACATCACATGTGACTTATCTATACATTATGCTATGTGTGAGATTGTGATGATCTAGAACAGTGTTCTCAAAGTATCTTGTGGCTCCTTTAACATCAAGTACCTAACAGTGTACATAAGTCAGCCATTTATAACCTGAATTCTTCATATAGGAAGACTGCAAGGTCTCACATGAAAATTAAGAATCCAGTTACTTAAGTTTAGAATTGAAATTAAAAATAAAGGTGTTTTGTCTCTAATATGAAGCCGAGAAACAAAGCTAAGACAAAAATAACTTAACAACGAGTAAAATTTGTTTATAAGTAAGTATGTATTTAAAATAAATTATTGCTTAAATGATATAACAGTGGATGGTCTAAAATATTTTCTATTCCACTTACTTCTTTATACGCCACGAAATTATTTTTGTAAAGACAAAACATCGCAAAGCGATGAGACATTATAGGCGTACAAAAGTCACTAAAGATATAATTTGAATACAAATCTATACTAATATTATATAAGTGAAGATTTAATTGTTTGAATTGAATAGGCTCCGAAACTTTTAAAATCAGTCCAGTATACTGATTTTAAAAATTATTTCAGCAATTTAAAGATACAACTTTACTTCGTGATATAGGCTATATTTCATAAAAATTCGTATGCTTAACTTTTTTAACGCGGGCAATACCGCGGGAATCTATTAGTATTTGATATACATAAAATTTCATTCGGCATGCCCACGACCATGTCACGTCAGCAATATGCTTCATCGTCACATGACGAACACTTATGCAACTCGTGGACACTAGTGGTCAATTAACACCAGATGGACGACACATTGAATCGTTACTCAAAAATATATTTCGAGCAAAAATTACCTGCATTCCGGTAACTTACAATTATTTTGCATTCATTAAAACATTTGTTTCAATACGTGTAAGCACATATAATTTAACTTATTGTTTTGTTTACGTGGTCTTTACTGTTTACAGTTCTTTGTATATGCAAATTAAGCGATAAAATAATTAAAAGTACCAAAGCCTTTCGTAACAAAACATAGCTATAAGTTGTAAACGAGGTTATTTTAAAATCGCATCATACTTCCTTCAAGTAATAATGGACAATATGAAGTGTATGGACATAAATATGCACGTTAACACTAATGTTTTGACATATTATATGATATATATAGTGAAATATTTCACTGTGAATATTGCTGAGATCATTTATATTAAGAAACCAATGTAAATGTTTAGATTCGGGCAATCTAAATAAGTAACAATCTACACTAATGTTTTGACATATTATATGTCATATATGTATACCTAGTAAAATATTTCATTGTGAGTATTGGTAAGTAGATCATTTATATTAAAAATCAAATTTAAATGTTTTCGGTTAAATAATATGTGTTTAGGTTCGGCAATGTATATAAGTAACTATCATTAGTGAATGTAATTTTCGCGCACTCTTCATCTCCTAATGGGTATCAATTATGGATGCGAAAATCTTTCAGGATGTACAGGATATTAGCCAGTCTTTCTCAAAGAATGTAAAGGGCCTTGGGGGGGTATAATTGAATTAAAGTAATCATTGTAATTGTAATTGTTTGTAAAGTAAATGTAGAGCGCTATGAAATATTGATTCAGATGTCAATGACTTAGTTTAGCTACGACACTATTTTACCTTTGGCTTAACTTTCAGGAAAATCACTACAAGTGAACAGTTTCTTCACACAGATTTTAATTAATTAATTACATGACTTTATAGGTGGATATAAAACCCGGAACCATTTGCAAATCCTTCCGAAATAGTAAAGATAGTGCTACACGGGTTATAAATTACTTTTCAACTGATTAATAAATAAATAATTATTACTTTCTAGTATTTAATTACCTTAAATAAATCTTTTTTTGAAATCAACGAATGGATCCTACATTACCTAAGTCTTTCTTTGCAATAAATGGGTCGTTGTTTCAAGTTATTGAAGTAGACACCTAGTCTTTATTTTCAATAAATTGGGTCGTGGCTTCATAACTGAAGTAGGTACCCACTTATAAGTCTAGGCGCTTCGTGAAGTGGGCAATGATAATAACTAATCTTTTCCTCTTCAAATGAATTCCAGTACTCTGTTATAAGTGAAATAATTAACTAATTTAACGAACTCTGTAAATATTTCTAAATTGTATGGAAACTTACAAACGTTATAAATATAGTAACCAAGTTAAATATCAGGAACATGGATAATTGGGATAGTTAATAATTCACAATTGTTGTAAAAAATAAATTAAATTGGGCTCTAATAATATTACGTATTACGGCGTATTACGTAATATTATGTTCATTGTTTTGTTTACAATTTTACGCGAAATTGCGAAGATGTTTTCATATTTTTTCTTCTACGACACGATAAAAGATAACGTTAAAAGTTAACATTTTTGAAAATACCGACAGCTGATAAAAATCGTAATTATTACGTATGTTTATGGTATTATGTGTCTTATATGTGTTTGTAGATAAGTGTCACATATACACTCGTACGTTAATATGGGTTAACATCGTCTTCTGCTGTATCTTATCATTAATGATGACTAACTACGTAAATTGAGATAAACACTCAGTTTTTATTTAATAGTAATTAAAGTAACTTACATCTGTAAACCATGTAATCCAAAATGTTTAAATGTCTCGTTTGCAAACAGTAACGAGGAGTGTACTAGAATATAATAAAATGTTTCATTAGATAAATATTTTGTTGAAACATACAATATAACAAATAAACTTTTTAGTTTAACGCTCCGTAAGACAACGCGTAACACCTTTACCACCCAGGAAAAGTTTGACAAGAGCTTCATATAATCATCATTGAAGGTGGTGGTGAACCCCATGTAGTTCGACTCCGGCGGCACCACCGTCACACCTATTTCTGCCTTATAATAGCAGTGTTAAGCACTGCTGTGTTCTGGCTTGGAGGGTGTGGTCAGGGAGACAGACTTATCCGAGGCGTTCCATCTCAGTACTCAGGGGTAGCAACGCAGCTGTGGTCAATCTCAGGTATGACCGTGATCATATCTGGGATGATTACAACTGACCATGGGCGGCAGTGGCCACTTACCATCAGATGGACTGCAAGCTCGTTTGCTACTCACATGTTGTAGAAAAAATCAGGGCTGTGTTTACCCTTTAAGGGGCTTTGAGCACACGAGAGTAGTGGGGCCTCATATGTCCTTGGCAGGCCATTATTTTGTTTGGTATTATTAGGATAGACAAAGTATTCAAATTATGTTTTCCCTTATTAAAACTATATACTGAGTAAATCAATTTATAAACTCCTATTCCGTTCCTGCTTGCTGCTGGTTACTTTGTCGGTGATTTATCAGGACCTGGGGGGCCTCTCGATCGCGGGGCCCTGGGCAAGTGCCCATTCTGCCCAGTGGGAAAGAGGCCTGCATATAATTGATATATTTATGACCCCTAACACAAATCACGGGGTGGATTCAGTTGTCTATAAAATTACTTTAGAGTAATTAATTACTTTAGAGAAAAAGATTACTGAATAAGAGAAAGATAGAAAAAGAAAAAACTGAGAAAATTAATTACTTTAGAGAAAAAGATCACCAAAAATATTTTCCACACTAAAATTTAACGCGGTCTTCATCCTAAGCCGAGGCGGCCAAAACCACTCTTCTGAGACCCTTGCCAAGTAGTTGTATAGATTTACGATAATGACAATAAGAGTGACTCAATTAACTACGATAGTTAACTAAGACAGCCAGTAACAAATCAACGGTAAACAATCAACAATATTATAATTAGCACTTAGCATATACAAGTAGACTTCGGAAGAGGATTTACTCAACGCTATATCTTTTCCTCCAGCCTTTCCTCGTACTATGATCGTGTTAATAGCTTCCTCTTCTAATTAATGATCGATTAATCATTATATCTTGTGTTTACTTTGACGTAGTTACGCCATTTGAAAACGTTTATGATAATCTGTTATAATGAGTTGAATTGTTTAGGTTATCAATGAGTATGGTGTTGCTTATGAATGCATAGTTAAAGTATAGTTTCGCAATACAATTTGTATATGTATTGTATTGTATTTTAAGAACATGGATAAAATAATTTTATTTCACACGAGAAAGGCATTGCAAAAGTAATGAAAGCCGTGCACAAAAAATGCATACTAGATTAATTCCATTCATTAAATAATAAACATTTATTTCCATAAAAAAGGTACACTTTCTACACTCATAGCCTCACAGTAGGATTTTTCCAGACCCAGAACAGAGATCTAAACTCATTATTCAGATATCTGTCTGGCCGGGAATCGAACCCGAGGCCCACTGCCCGTCAGACTGGTATGGTAACTGCTCAACCACGGGGGTCGTCAATAAAGTAAATTCAATTAATAATTAATTGGCATGTTATATTGTTAGTTATACTAACCTAGTAGTCATGTAATGAACCCTAGACCGTACTTTAAATTGTCTTACTCTTAGTTGCAATCAGATCCCTGTTATATACGGATCTCATCTTATTTTTCACTAAGTCATTGCTCTGATAGCGTTTGATAAGACTTGGAATAGGTCAGAAGTCAACCCGTGTAGATGTTTTCATACCAGCCCTTATCGATAAGATTTAATTATTTCCCACTGATAACAATTTTACCGATAACTTACAATAACCACTAACTCTATCAGTCCATCTTCTAACGTAATTCGACGTTGCTTCACTTTGTACTTCTGTTATAATTTGCGTGGCTATGGGTATTCTCATCGAAATTCATGGATAACGATAGTAATGAGTTCGCTGCTTCAGTTCTCTCTATTATTTATTTTCTCCTGTGTCATGAGTGTCATAGACACACTCAGGGACGAATACAGAAACATCCAGACCCATAACAAATTAATTATTCAAATATCTGCGTAGCCGGGGATCGAATCTGAATTCTCTTGCGTTTCATATTGGTATGGTGTCCGCTCCACCACGCTGGTTAGCAAAGGAATTATAATTTTGACAATTACGTATAAACATCACGTATATGCATACATAATTGATACATAATTGAGCATGTACAGTCCACAATATTAAGTCTTGACCTGCATTACTTTAGTTCCGGATTTTGAGGGTCACATTTTCCTCAACACTAAGATGTGCTGATAACCTTTGATAACACGTAGGAAAATGTGCCCACCGTCACGTAGATACCTACCATTTATTATGCAACGATATGTTATATATTGTATACTTCGTAACGTTACCTAATTCTAACCAAGTAAACCGCTTTTAAAAGAGTGAATACCAAACTAGAATAGTGATTTGGTTAAAAGCTATTTGTGAAATCAGTTAGTATAGTTCAGTTTTGTATACACATTTTAAATGGATTAAAATATATATTCAAATTAAAGATACAAAAAATATTTATATTAAAAGTCACAAAAGACAAATTTAAGAGTCTGTCCACATCCTTTATTAAATTTTGTTATTTGTTCTAAAAACAACCAGCTAACTGTAACGAATCGAAATTTATAGATTTTAAGCTTCCAATATGTGCTGTATTATATCCGAAACAAAAGTTGAATCATTCCGAACTCATAATATATGCAAAAACTTGTTAATTTCATAATAATATGCTTAAAACATGTATTGTACTTAGTTACATGCACTGTAGTTTAAAAAAAAAGGCTTTTTTTAAATCATACGATACTTTTAAAATATCGGTATCTCTTATGACCAATGAAATAAAACTATCGTATTAGGATTAATACAATGAAAATTACACAGAACAGGAAATCATTAAATATAATATATGTACACGTACACCTTCATGTACC
>DWPV01001296.1:0-21472 GCA_018251915.1 Urbanus proteus proteus | reverse complement strand
TGCCTTCTTCAACAATGGTGTGTGTTTTTCCACACACATAATAACCGTTTTGTTGTAATGCAAAACGGCTTTATTATGTAGTTCTTTTCATCAGTAGCATCTATACTACTAATCCAAGCATGGGATTCCATGATATGCGTAGAAAGCGTCCACTTCTTCAAGATGCAAGTGTGTTCGTCCATTGCCTAGTAATTAAACTGGTTGCATGTCGGAGTCTAGAATTATGAGTCGGAGGAACTCCAGGTATTTCCGTGCACTTGATACGCTGTTATAATTAACAAGACTGTGGTATGAAGCCGTTTTATTCGTAAGCGGGCTACTCCACACATTTTTACGACTTGTTACCTTCTCGGGAATCTTGATGAAACATTCTTTAGCGGTTTAACGGAGTAAAACGCTCCCAATACAACCGTAAGGAAACTAGCTATGACTATGGTTGCGTGGTTTAATTAATTATCGAAATTATACGGTACGGCATTTTTATAAGTGTATTGCGTTGACAGGCTTTTGGGTTATTCAGGTGAAATGTAGTAGGTATGCAGCATGGTTGCTTAAAAGATGTATCTAATCAATTAAGTATGAATATTTTGTCATTTAAGTACTACTGTACCTATATCTATTTCCATATAAAGGATCTTAGAGTGGTAGATAATTGCAGTCCATAATAAAAATGACCAAGTCTCATTTTAAAACTTAATCACGTTAAGCTTCATTCAGATACACTGCATAATACAGTACACATCTTACATATTATAATATATAATATATGATTAATATGTAACGATAAACAAACCTATGTTGTACATAAAACCATTCGATGGGAAAGGAATCGACAACCTTTTTTATGTCAACACAAACATTTTCATAACACGAGCACGTTAATCATAATACCAACATTTCAGCGCGAACGTTGCTGCGATTCACACGGCCTCCACTCACTCCGTGAACAATTTGACACTACCAGGTGTCCGATTTTTTATGCACCACACAATGGAGGAGGTGTTTACCCAGGCTCACATCTGGACGAAAACCGGCCGGACCTCTCGGGTGAGCGCTAATGAGCGCGGGGATACAGGCATTCCAGCATTTTGGCTCTCGTCTTGGGAATTAGATTGTTTATCTTGTGTAAATGAACAGATGGTACAGGACAAAGCCGCACTGTCGCATTAACGACTTCTGCTTTTAACATTGAACTTGACGATAAAACGCTCGTGAAATCAGCAGTAAAGATAAGTCCGTTTCAAGAGGGGTAGGTTAGGGATCAGAAGCTCGATTTATAGGTCGACGAGTGACGGGTGGTGCTGCTGTAAAACACTCGTAACTACTTAAACTGCTCCAATTGAAATCTCTAGAGTAACTCCAATGTTACATACATTGGAGTTAGGTACTCTACAGTTTAATTAACACAAAGTATAATTTTTCACGCTTTTATACACATGCACACGCAAGGTTGTTAAAGTGGTTGTTGATGTTTTAGTTATAGGTATAATAAAAAACAAATTTCCTTACGTTGACGAGACAGCTACAAGATCATTATCAAATCATTTTACTCAATAATTTAAAAAAGATGTACCTAATGTTCATTCTTTATGTAATAATTCAATTATATAATCCTACATTTGGAGCATTTTGCATTTGCAACCCACTTGTTTTTGGTAAAATTTCATTAAATCCAAAATAATTTTATCATATAAAAGTTGTAAGCTTATGTTTCTAGATTTAAATTCACTGTAAAGGTCGTCCACTCGTTTGTTTGTGAAACTTATAACACATCGTTTCCGCTTTCGTAACTGTGCCATAAACGGCTCGCTTGCACAAAAGTACCGAAACCGCGAATGCCCAGTTCGAGTGCGGATGTGAGGGCGGATGTGGCGGTTTTTCGGTTTCTTCGCTGTTAGCGCCTCCGTGCGGCAATTTGCAAGTTGTTACCGATTTACGACCCACTCCAAAGTTTATTCAACGCAATTTTGGTGGTCCCATTGTATTCCACTAAGACCCTTCCCACCGACGTAGTCTCGGCTTAGTTGAGACCCTTTTATGGTACCCCGGTTGGCCCTTTATAGTCTCCTTATATCATTTGCATCGACGTAAAAACAATCGTTAAAGTGACCATCGATTGGTATTAAGTTACGCGTGTAATAAAAATTATGACAACAGCTTTCCCACACCACAGTCTTAACTACTATCACTTTAAAACTAATTTTATAGTTTAACTAACGGCGCCTCTTACGGGATTGTTTTCCCGTGACGCTCTCAAGCTTACTAATTTAAGGAATGTGAAAAAAAGTGATAGAGAAAATGCCAATAAAATCCATTAAGCGCTACTCGAGATTAGCCTTTTACAGTGCGTCTACATTTTTTGTATTATTTAGCCATCAGGGTAATCTCAAGTTGTAAAAGACAATTTAGATAAAGCGCAGCAGACATTAGTATGGTAAACTCGGCGTAGGCCGGCATACGTTACGGACATTAAGTAGACGTTTACCGTATAAAGGATCCTTTCGCAGCAGTGGCTGATTGTAATAGGCTTTTAAGGTGAGTTGAACGGCTATTCCGCATAAATTTTTCGCGTCGATCGTCACCTTTGTCGGCGGCTTCAAACGACTCGATAAGTGGACGTGGAGTGATAAGAGTCGGTCGAACGGTAGCCGGGAACGGATTTGTCGAAGTACGGTCAACACCAAGCGTTGATGCCACAAGTATTGAAAACATACATATTTGTGTTTGCTTTTCGACGTTGTTTGAACGCGCGCTGGGCAATTGTAAATATTGTCTATGGTGTAAGTGAGGATAAGAAGGGATTTACGTGTTCTCTATCGACAAAATATAACGTTACTAAAAGGGTTTTTTGGAACAAAAAGTGATAAATAGCTTCTGGACACAGCTTCATGCACGTACTATGGTAGGTAGGAATTCCGAATCCTAATTTGTCAATAAAACAAAATATACCTACCTATCGATATTAGAAATTGTATAAGAAAAGTCTGTACATTTTTATAGTCGCTAATTCATTGCTACGTTTTTACATGGGGCGGAAATATATTGGCCTACCTATGATCTGCCTTGTTTAGTTAGCTCTTAATATAATTTGTTACTTACTAACAAAGGACCTCAATATTTTTGTTTCTCTTTGGAGTTGTGGTGAAGAGATTCCTACCAACCTGCCTGTTGAGCAAAGCCAGAAGCTATTCTAGCTATCTGTCGTTGCTGTCGCTACATCCCACGTAAGGCGGTAGCGGGGATCGTAAAGTTTAAATGGAGGCTAATTTAGTGTGCTGTTAATTGTGCTTCTGTCGGCGCGGCTTATCGGCGGCTGCATTAGCGAGCCCGGCGGCCCAGCCTCCGATAACGGCTGTTATGACTGATGGGCCCTGAGTACCCTCTCGGACACTCGATAAACGCGATACGGAGCTTTGAATACTTGCGTCACTCAGCCTTGGATTATTAGCCGAACTAGAGAATTATAATTAATACACATCAGGCTTAGGTAGGAATGGTAAAAAAAACTTTCCTAGCAAACACCAACTTTGTATTACACAACTTTGTGGCAAAAAATGTTTTATGTAATGTTTTTTTATTATTTTTTATATTTTAATAGGTACTTTATCTAATTTATTTATAAGAAAATTTTCAACAAAATTTATGACTATTCAAATCAAAGTGCAGCGTGTCGCGCAATTGAGTTATACTGCGACTCTACCATTTTAAAGCGATAAAGCCAATATATTTTAACGAATATAGGCGTAATTAACACAATAATGTTAACATCATAAACGATTTTACATTAAGAATATAGGTTTTGGATTTGTTGTGGCGGTTTCCACGCCCTGATAACTCTTATGAGTGATGACCCTTTTAGAATACTCTCGATAACGCCGGATTGTGTCAAGAGAAGCCTTCCTATATCTCTGTAATTGCCAATTGTGTAATGACAATGACAAAGCTATAATGTTCCATAATACAATAATACATTTGTAGTTATGTTAAAATCTTTCATTTTATGTTTTCTGACAATGGATTTTTTGCCAAAAATGGTTGGAAGTTAGAGGTTTATTTTAATGTTAGTAAAATTCATGGATCAATCGTCGCAATTTGTTTTACGTATTTAATTTTGTTTTACGACACTAAATTTAGACCGAGTGGCAATAGTTCTGGGTATTAAGCTTTAACTAATTTCAATCATACTATTTTGATATTATTTTCCTAATAGATTATTTTGCTAAGTACCTGAATTAAGGTCCATTGTATTACGGTCCACGCCGGCGGTCCGGCACTGATAAGACGGCGCCAGATGTATCTACGCCTTTATGGACTTTATGACACGCTCTCTACCACACAAACGGGTGCCAAAAGCCCTCGTTGATCAACACTTTTACCGTATCACATTTACAATCACAAATTCTATCCTAACCGAGTATATTCATAGACCATTGTGGAAAGTAACAAAGCCTTATGGGAGCCGTAATTTTATTATCACCTTCTTTGTTTCTGTATTCGGACAGAGTTATCTTTTATGGACTGTTAAGTGTTTGTTTAAGTGAAGTTTTAATTCGGTTTTACTTTGTTTGGACGCTCGGCGATGTGTCGAAGTATTAATTGTATTGTTGCTCAGACTTTTATGTGTTTTGATTTTATGTTTGACATGTTTTTACTTTTTCTATGTGTTGTGAAAGGATTTGAAACTTCACAGAGCGTTTACAAGCGCGTTTAATGATCATAAAAGCATTATTTAAAGTACAAAATAAGCTACATATTGGGCAGATATGTTACTTTGTATTTACGGTAACCTACCAAATATTTTTTTCCTTACATTACCAAATTTTACCTCATTTTCCCTTCGCTCTAGGTGTAGGATGATCCAAATTATCATATTTTGAGATTAGTTAACGATTTCGTAGGTCAAATGCGACGACTTACCACCATTTAAAGATGTACATAGGCAGTTGTTATATCTTTAATACTAACGCAATAAGTAACTAACCAATATTTATTTACTTCCAGACGCATGTTCCCTTCCCTCCGCGTGTCGCTGAACGGTCTGGACCCTCGTGAGGAGTACTGCGTGCTGCTGGAGCTGTCGCTGGTGGGGCGGCGGCGCTGGCGCTGGGCGGGCGGCGCGTGGGCGGCGGCGGGCGGCGCGGAGCCCCAGTCCCCGCGCCGGCTCATGCTGCACCCAGACTCACCAGCACCTGGACACCACTGGACGGCTAACCCCGTGTCCTTTAGCAAGCTGAAACTCACCAATAACACCATGGATGCACAGGGACATGTAAGTACATTTGAATTACTTTATTCAGTATTTTACTGCAGTAATGAACTTACTAAGCTAAATTAAAATTTATAAAGGTCCATAAAATCCGTCTAAGCTTTTACCTACATTTTTTAATAAATAAAGTTATTATAGTGACAAACTTAAAAACATTAATGTAATTACGTCAAAAAATTAGGATTTTGTTCTCTTTATTGATATAAAAAATATCGCTATAGGTAATTATAACTTCCATATATGTACCTACCTATCTATTTTATCTGAGTTAACAGCAATTTTACTTAGAAAAGAAATATTTGAAAGATGAAATTAATGAATACCAAAAAATAATATTCGTGAGACAAAAATTAAGCCCGTTACGAGTTATAATTTGAAAATCGTGATCAATTGACCGTGTACCCACGTCGCGAAGGCGTAAGCCTCCTTACAACTCTATTTCAAACTAATAGATAGCTATCGAAACAATCTAAGATATAATTTTAGATACTAGATCATTAGTAATTACTGTGTCATTATGTACATAGTTCAAATACAACTCACTAAGGAATTATAAAAAGCGAATGAGTATTGGCTTTTTAGGTATTGTTTAATGTCTTTATCACTCATCAATCTATACAAATCTTAAAAAAGATGATAAATTTTCGAAGCTTTAATTTAACACCTGCCGTAAAAGCTACATCAATACAAATAATATAAAAAGTGCGTGACAATTTCCCTACATCAATGATCAGTGCTTATTAATTTAGGAACTGAGTGTTCATGTGTAATGTTACAAATTAAGTGTAGAAAGCATTATAGTTATAAATTTAAGAAAGTTAGTATTACTATAAACGTAGATTCTGGCTATGATTCTATGAATATGCCTCCAACGTAGACGCAGTCGTGACCACGTCGCACCACTTGAAAAGCAACGCCTACCTAACCACCTCTACGAACTCTTACTAAACGACCAAACGCACAATATTACACTGTATTTCCATCACATAACACACATATTCCTACAGCACATCAGTTGAAAACCGTGTAGCGATTAAAGATTGTAAGATATCAAAGTGAATAAACAAAAGAGCGCTTTAAGTTGACTGGATACCGTTTAGTTTGAAACGTGTAGGTTTCGTACACTTTTCTCGGCGCAAGAGTCGTACAAAGACATCTATAAGCGTATCGTCAGCGGAACAAAAGGCTCTGAAAGGCATTATATTGAGGCATTGTCGAAACTAACTGTACGGACTGTTTACTGTTTGGACAGCGAGTGACGCGGGGATTAATGATGTGGCATAGGTTTCGCTATTTAGACCACTTCTTAATTTGTTCACCAAGTTTTCCTTTTTAACCGACTCCCCTACAAGGCAATGTATGTTTTTCGGATCTAACTATGTATGGTTTGCCTAAATAGTATCATGAATTAAGGTAATTAGGTATCGCTAGAATCATCTTTACGTATATAGGCACAGGTACATCAGGTATTTACACATAATTTAAATAAAAAAATTGCGAACGAAAAGTAGAGCCATTCTTATCTTCATAATAAAAATAAAATATTCCCTAAGTTATAGGCCTCTACTATAGACTAGAGGTAGTTTTTATCTTATTAATTTAGTTTATTTTTTGTAGCTCTATTGTTTACATTTTATTTAATCTTAATATGTATATAACCTTCACAGTTATACTTCATTGCAATTTTAATCTACCTTCATATTATATCCGCATAGCAAAATTATATTACTTTGGTTAGCATTAGATATTGTTTTTTTATTAGTAGTCAACAGCTTGATAGAAACTAAATCATATTTGATATAAATAACTCTACCTATTATATAAATGTTAAGTTATGAACTTTGTTCTACATCAAACGTTTATCCGTCATTGAATTAAAAAAAAACGTTTACAATTTAAAAATAAGGATGTTCATCAAATATAATTTAGATATCAAAACAAACTCGATCATGGTCGTCACACACGTTAGAAACATCATAACAGTTTGATGGGTGCGGCAAAAACACATGAACACGCTTCAATGCGCTTGCCTCGGCCGTGGGATACCCGGGGGAGTTAAAAAACATTGTATTCGTCCTTAAAATTTTGTTTTTGAGATAAGAGTTTAGTTAACATCGTGGTTGTCATATCCCAATTTCAAGATATGAATATTTTTGTGTTTACTTAATGAAAGTTTTCATTTATCGCTGTAAGTAACATTGGTGCGTAATACACCTTGGATCCTAACTTTAATTATTTATACCACCATCTAGTTGAAATAATAATAACGGATGAGGAGCTAAAAAGTCTTAATCAAGTATGTATATAAAGGTGGAAAAAGTTTGTAAGACCTTTTAATAATTACCATTATAAATAACACATTATATGAGTATAAATTATGAACACAGTGTTATATAGGTATGTAGGTAGTTACACTATTTCTCATTACCGTTCATTTATGTTCACGATTTTCACTTACCTTTCTCTATCAACTCTACTCTCATCACCATAATAGTAAAAAGCAAAAAGCCTTTAGAACACTCAGTTGCCAGTATAGATTACACTAGACAATAGCAAATCGGAATACCTGCTTAAATATTTATTACCGTTGGCTATATAGAGCGGTGCCTTTGTGCGTCCTCAACAATAGTAATCGCTACCGACGCCGGGAGCATCTCAATTCGCACGGAAAATGCACGTATCGCTTGTGCACTTGAGGTTTTGCCACCTGTAATAAAAAGGGGCCTCTTCTATACATTACACTCATTGTTAACCGTTTTTTAAAGCCCACATCAAAGAACCCTCAAGATACACCCGCTTCGACGTATTGTGTGGGAAATGTCGATAATTAGGATACGGATTAGTGAAGTCTCAAAGATATAGAAGAGCTCTGAAAGGATTATCATTTACTTATCGACTTGTAAGTGAGAAGTCGTTTGTTGGAATTGTTTCGTTATTAGTGTATCTCTTAAATGTAATTCTTAAAACGAACGCATTAAAAAAGTGATTATCCAAATCGTAAAATGTAATTATCGGAACACTTAAATGTAATACAATATTAAAGGGGCCAGTGATCCCAATAAAATGCATTTAATAATACTGTATACAAAGAAGGTGACTTTATAAACGTCGAAAATATGTGTTTAAATTAGATGGATTAGAAAATTCGATTTATCTAATTTCCTATGGGTTCCATATTCCTTTCACCTATTCCTATGTGTTATATCTGTAGGTATTCAATGCTATAATTGAGACAATCGAAAGTCGTTGTTAATAAAACTTTTATATTTCTTCTTAATTTCAAAACATAGTTTTTAATTTGTCTTTAAAAGTTGATATTTATTAGTTTTAATATACTATATAAATTGTTATTTTCTATCAACTTAATTTTTGTTAAAAGCGGATTGCTTCGACGTTGTCTTTAATAATTTTAAGGCACGAGTACATATTTATAAGACTTTAAGTGTGTAGATATATAAATATGTATCACCTCATTTTTACAAGGATAATAATTTCTAATCCAATCGGATATGTCGTTCTCTTTCCTTGTAACCCCAAAATAATTTTAATTTAGGCTATCCTTTAGAATATATTTTTTAATTTATGTTTTCTTCTTTCCTACAGTCTTCCCTAACTTTCCGCTTCAATATAGCCGCTAAAATAGCCATAACTAATGTAATAATTACAAAAAATTAAAGGGATGTTTGTCCAACACATTAAAGTTATCTGTACACGCAATCGACATGTGTGGGACCGCCACAACCCCGACCGTGTCGCAGGGTGAAGATCTGTTATCTGGAACAGGTTGTGTAATAGACTGTATACAGCCTTTTTTATCTAACTTGACAGAATAGTAAATCATAATGGATAGGACATGGACAAATCTCTGAAAGGTTGAATATCTTACTGAAATATTTGAATAAACTCGTAGGAATTCGGTTTTTTCGGAGTTTTTTCGGCAATACAAAAATACTAAAATGAGATTTTAATTTTACCACAAAAAACTAAATTATACCCGAAACTTTTTAGAGGTCAATTCAATTATCAACAAGGCATCTTGTTACAAACTTTTACTTTCTATAAATATAAACGATACAATTAATAATAAAACATATGTAAACTATATAACAATGTAAAGCGTTTAATAAACTTAAAATAATAGTCAAAATAGGACAAATAATGCTTGACTTAAGCGGTTAATTCTTAATCTCTACTTATTACAAATTATAATAAAGTGACTACTTATATAAATATTATATGTGACACAGTAAAGATACTGCATTTGTTTGACACTTTAATTGTTGTTTATTTAATTACAAAAGTTGTCTGGAAGAGATTGCTATCTTAATGATTAAGCCTTCAGTTGTAACTCCGCATACGTAAGTACTTAATTTGCCTTTTATGTATCCAAAGATTTCATCCATAAACAATAAAGGGAGTGTATTTTATGATAATGCGTTATTATAAATAAATATTTTTTATTTCAAAAACAAAAAAAATATCGAAAGCGTTCTATTTATAAATTAAGTTTAATTAAATAGAGCGAAGCACACTCGTTGAAGTCTTTCCTACACGCGAATTAAGTAACATTACCTATGTATGTTATTCTATTAATTAAACCTTCGCAAGCTTTGTAATATAAATATCGCATTTAACCCTATTAAATCATCATTATTACCTCTCAATATAGCATTGAATGCGTTTACTTTTTCCGTACATTTGTAGTCCTAATAAAACAAACAATTTAAATTGAATTACTCTGTGTCGTTACACCATGTTGGTATTCGTCCTTATAAGCCTTAACAATTGGCATGTAAATGGATTAAAGGTACCGACGATAATTTGAGTTGACATTTTTAAAAAGGTAATGAACTGTTAGCGACATTCATTTGTAATTTATGGGTGTAGGATAGGGAAAATTATACCCTTTTTTCACATATAAAGAAACATAATTATATTCGTGGTAATAATTACAATCTACGCCTACTTGGCGCACCAATATTAAAGTAAATTTAGGTATATTAGAACATTTCTAAACACTACACGTAATTCCTTCGAAAAGACTACAAAGGCCTAGAATCTTCCATTTTTACGTTAAGGCTGGCCAATCGAATTCAAAAATCAAAAAAAAAGTCCAATTCAAAATTAAGTAATAAACATAAACAAAGATTTTAATGTAAATAAGTAAGCCTGGGAACAGACAACTATTTGGTTTTATTTTATTTAATTTCGAAATTTGTGAACGCCAGGAAAGCCGCGGGCGATACCTATCCCATAAAAAGTATCACGCAAAAAATATCGAATAGAGCATTTTATCAACAATTTCAATCGTATTTGATTGAAGACATATCAGGTTGATGGACGAGCTTCCGAATGGTGAAACTTGGTATTGTCCGTCAATCCGCGTCTAAGGCACGGCCGATACGTGGATCTCGTTTGATTGTTATCTAATTTGTCTCACGGTTATGTGTTAATGTACAGTAGATAAAGCGTACGAACAATCTCTGCCCGCGGCTCTTTGTGAACTTGGACTTATTATTTGATTGATATAACTGCTTGGGAAATTAACTGTAATAGGTACCTAAAATATGTGTAGATTATGTTAGGTAGGTACATAATTTATATCCTTTTTATAATTATACATAACCATAAGGTAGGCGGGCAACCTGATAGAAAGTAGTCACCGCCGCCTATCAACATTTGCAACACCAAAAGAGTCGCCAATGCATCGCCGGCTTTGAAGGCAAGCTCTTTTTGCACCTTTTTTGAAGAAACCTATGTCATAGCGCTCCAGGAATAATATATTATTATTTGTGAATTAACTATCTTAGCTTTAAAGTAATCTTGTAGATAACTAGATTAGTTGGTTGCGAGTCCAACGAATTATTCTTATCATTATTTTTAACTTTTCAATGGTGTTTTTTTAAAATAATAAAAATATACAGGAAATAAAACGCGTTCAAATTAATAATACTAATATAGTCTTTGGTACCTTACTTCAATAGATTAGCACTTTCAAACAAACCATGTCTTCAGTTTTATAATCAAGCTAGCACACCTACAAAAATTATATATTTTCATAGTTTCGTGCTGAAGTCATCGTCTCAGTTTTATAAGTAATGAAGACATTTGATATGGCGATTATCCTAGCTTTTATCTTAACCCGACTAACACGTGTGTGCTAAATTAATTGTTACGGCAAAAATGTTTCTTTTCCAAATTCGATACAGGCAAAATTGATTTTGCGTTCTCAATATTTTACTTACCTAAACGTAGGTAGGTACATTTAACTTGTTATATTCAAAATACCAATTTATTTAAAATACATGGGCATTTTATTAAGGATTATCTTTTTAAACTAAGCCAGGTGATTATCTTGCTAACTATTGCGTCATCAAATGCGATTTTTCCGTTAAAAAAACTTAATATTGATCACGATTTTTCACTGTATAGCGCTTTCCAATTATTTAATTTACTATTTAATGGTACGACGTAGTTGGTAATATCTACCTACTTCCAATCGGCAATAATTTATTTGCCCTTTAGTTCATGTCGTTATCATTTGTCATGTTTGCAAGATACTAAAACTAGCAGCAATTAATTAATTGCGCACTGACATTGCAAATTAATTGCATCAGTACTGCAATAACTTACGTTTTTAGCAAGTGTAAGCTGATAATATACGACTTTTTATGTGCTTTTAAACATAATTCTGTTTTTAAATTCACAAGCTTTCTATTAGGCTGTAGGTAATTACCTATATCTTATTTCGTCATGGTGGCTAGGTGAGAATTGGTCAATTTAATTACCTACTTTGGTAACAATATAAGAGATATCACAAAAATATAAGCTTCGTTTCAACACCAATCAGCACTTTTGAAATAAGTAGGTAATAAATACTTATATAGTCATTACATAATCGGTAGGTAATCCATAACCACAATTATTTATAAATAAATAAATTAGAATGATAAACAACAAATATATAAATAAGCGTCCGTACATAGGTATGCCTAAATACGGCAGTAACTTCCCTGATACACTATTCGTTCCTTTTTTCGACACACACATTGACATGTGTGTAAGTTGTGAGTCAAAAACCGTGGTAGTTCAGGACCGATGTCAAGGGGGTTCGTATTTCATAATTTCGGTGCAAAAACCGTAAAACGGCTTTTAAAAAAGTGAAACAATACAAAACAGAACCCTTTACGCCTCAAGTGGTTGCATGCGAGCCGCAGGTAGCGGGTACCGGGTAGCGGGTAGCAGATCGCGTCAAGTGCAGATAAGGGCCTGTGCACACGCCGCCGCCGTCGCCAGCCCTACGTCGCCAATTCTTATCCGTTTATGCAAACCCTACACGTTTTTTGACTGATGTTTCTTTTTTGTGAGAGTTTGTGACTTAAAAATAATTTGCGAATCACAGTTTCTTATAGTTTAAATTATAAGAATGTGAATAGGAAGAATTTTATGTGTTTTAAAGTCTATGTATATATTCCACAACATATCATATAAGCAGTTCAACATTCAATTCAATCACTATTTTTTCTACATTTAAAATAAATCACTTGTTATGCGATTGTATAAATATGTGAATAAGAATATAGGTACCAATAGAAACTAAATCTATATAACGGTTTCTACCTATGTCTGTGGGTATGAACAGTATTTTTCACGTCAATACTTCAGTCATAGATAAGCGTACAAAGAAAACACAGAAATTGAGACATATCAATTGATTTAAAAGTCCGTACGTCTCCAAATCTAATCCTAGTCTATATAGTGAGTAGGTACATCACCCAATCTAAACATATACTAAACCTAGTTCCCTTGTTCCAGATGGTGCTAACCTCGATGCACAAGTACCGCCCGCGGGTGTTGGTGGTGCGCGCCCGGGACGCCGCGGCGCTGGCCTGGGGCGCTCCACACGCCTCCTTCTCCTTCCCGGAGACTGAATTCATCGCTGTTACTGCTTACCAGGTATGTGTATCTGATTATTAGAACAAAGTTACTTGTTATAGAGCAGTGGTCAGGACGGAGCCGCCTATATGTGCGTAGAGCAGGATAACAGGGGCGCCGCAAAGGACGAAAAGGGCGCCTAAAGAAAACCTTGAGTCAAGAAATATCTATCGCAAAATTCATAGCTAGATACATATTTAGCGGCATTTTTTTTATTTACCGTCAATTTGACGTCCGCGAAAGCGCTTCATAAAATTCGCACATAATTCACGCAAAATCTCAATTAGAGTTTATGTTCAATAATGCATCTCAAAACGCTAGATGGTTAACAGAGCTAAAAAATCGTTAGGAAACCTATACCTATACACCTACGCCTAAAATTTAATAAAGATGGATGAAGTTTACCAAGTAGTATTTTGGTCACCGCAGTAGAATAATACCAAAAATATTTTTACGCGGAAATTACCTAGATACCTGAGCCTAGCACTAAAACAGTAGTAGGATTATTAATTATCAATTTAAATAATCCGAAGTACTTAAATATAATGCATAACAGTAAATGTAGGTATTAATCTGTTCTAGAAACTTCTAAAATGCAGGTACTTTCAAACGCTATCTTAATAGGTACGTTCCCACAATACTTAGCTCACATTTTAAGGTAATTAAATTTAATGCCTACTTATGAATATTCTACTATCATTTTTAAACATAATACTTTATAATGGACGGGTAACTGACTAAGCCGTATTCAAACTTCCTTTATCTATTTTTAAAATTAGGCATTTTAGAACTGGAATGCATTTTTGATACATATTAAAACTGACAGTTTAATCGCGATACAATGGTTCAGCCGCGTCTTACTTTCTCGTGATCTAGATCTTGAAACTGGAATGAAAGCCTGAAACATTGAGGCGAATCATGCAAAAAATATAATGAAGGTGCTATTAATGTAGAGCTTAAATCATCATTTTATGTCGCACAAGCTATTGGCTATCTGCCGTTCATTATATAGTGCAAATATGCTCACCGTCATGGTGAAAGTATTCATTTTAGATATCTCCATAAAAACTTACAAGGATTTTTACATATGATTTAGAATTGAAAGTGCTAGATTTCTCCATGCGAACCCCGCTTGCTTTTTCTGCCATAAAATTCATAAGCTACCGTGAGGCATTCTAAATTAGGCTTCAGAGGCTGGTTACGGACTTATTATCTATATATTTATCTTGCCATCCATTTCTATCTCATTTAAGTTCATGTTTAGTAACTAATTGATATCAGATGGGCTCAGATCAGTTTTTTCATAATGTAAACAATATTACCCACTAAAAATTGACTGAGCACCTTCTATGACATAAAATTGATTTAATCGTAATAAGATCATAATCTGGTAGCAGGGAATCCCGATGTACCGATAGTATCACACCTCGTTCCGAGAAAACGCACATCGCTTCCCGGTACGCGACGCGATTCGCATTCGATGTGAACCCGATTTTTTTCAAAACCAAAGGCGCCAAAGCTTTTACGTAGAACAAGAGGTCACAAAAAACATTGCGACGGCGACAAGTGGTCATCGTTGTGAACGCTGTTAACTAAACAAAAGCAACTAATTTAGTAGTTTTCGGTTCCTTTAGTGAAGGCGTATTGTTCCAAACGTTGTTGGCGCGAGGTTCGGTGAATCAGAAACAGTTATTCTTTGACGGCCACTTTGTGTGTAGCTGATAACAGATATAACCGTACCGAGATTTTTAAAAGAATTAGAACAATAGGTACTAATACTACTGTATGATGAAATGACTTCTGAAAACGACTTAACTCTGTGCAATTATATTCTAAGAAAATGATGAATAATTTCTCGGTTAATTATTTTTAATACTTTTTACAGGGTAGAGAACGATGCCAATAATAAACTTATCATACCTACCTGAACTAAAAAATAGGTATTTTTATTTCTAGATTCGATTCTACTTTTAATGAAGTGGCTAGGTTTTTAAAAGGAGCTTAGACCGTTTGAATTGATATTACCTACTTAAGTGTAGAGTAGGTACCTATTACACATAATTTAATAGAACATCATGACAATATTCATAGATTTAAAATGTATTTAGCCCCTTAATACGATTAAGTATTGCACGAGTACCGGTGTAACATATCTCCCTCCCCGCGGAGAGCTCCCGCTGTTTGTTTTCCATCTCTTTGAGGTCCAGCGTCTCTTTGTTGCATAATCCAAGCAGTAATTAGCTCGACGCCGGTTCCTTTGCTCCTGCGGCGTATTTCATGTTGACTGCAACGAGGCGCGAACTTCTCGCGTCCGTGTACAATTACGATCGGCAGCTTTGTGGGATAATCCAGGAATTGTACTCGTAACGGGACTCCCGGCTGGACAATGCCCGGCGACGTATCGTTGCGCATTATCCCCGGACAGGCGGCCCCATAGCGGCTTTCATTGTAGCGAATTATCAACGAATTAGAAATTATCCTTTGTACCAGCCGACGCTTTACTTAAAAGCGTAGCTAGGTGGCAATTTAGTCCGCTGCAATACAATAACAATCTATTTAGATTTAAAATGTATACAACAGCCGGTATACAGTTAAGAAAATTTCTACTCACGTTGAAGTTTATGGTGTTTGTCTACTCAACTAAATAATCGACTTTTGCACCCGATAACTAAACTAAATTTACCCGGACCCTAATTATACAACAGTAAAAAACTGGCGACAGTCGCAAATATATGAAACAGTCACGCAAAAAGTGAAAACGACTGCACGTTTGTCGCGTGACGTCACGGGCGTCAGGGCGGACCAGGGGCGGCGCCTGGCAGCTCTCGAGCGATCCTACTACTCGGCCGATTTCGAAAGTGCACTTTAGCATACTAATAAGAGGCTTTTAGCGCTTCTCCCTATCGCAGCCGCCTGTGCGGTTATCTGAGCACTGAGCAAACGGCACCCGCCGGCGCCGCCTTATCATGTCATGTAAACAATCATTTACAAGTGACTTCGCGTATCGGTACGGGACTATTTGCGTTCAGGATTTCGCTAGATAAACGAATTCCAGACACATGTCAAAATTTAAGATTTTTTTCGACGAGCAGTAGGTAGTTCTAAATTGCGTTATAATTAGTAATTTGATCTGGTAGTCGTTTATGCAAAGAAGGACTACTACTGGGGCCTAATATTTTTCGTATCGTATTTCGCTACGGCATGCGTTCGGAAAGCATGCGTGTACGCAGGCGCCGCGATCGGTCGCGCAGTCGCGCGACGGGCGGGCGACGGCGACACGCAACGTGCCATGCTAATTGGCCTGTCGCCAAGCCGTGCCCACATGTGCGACAATTATCCCTTACAAGCTATTAGCGGGGATGTATGCGGAAACGGATGTTTAAATTGCATTCTCGATGAGATAAGAAAGTTTTTGGAGATGTAGACACGTATCAGCGTGTAATCTTCAGTTTACATACGATACTGTTAGTTACATCTAAAATGATTTTAAAAGGTATTTAACACGCTTTAATATCCTGTAACATTGGAACTCGTAACTTCTTTATCTAAGTACACCGCTAATTATATTGATGCTAAAACGGACTAGGTACGTAATGTACCTAGGATAGGTACCTATTTGTAGGTATGTGCATAATGCATATCTACCTACTAATAAACAAAAATTAAAATGTAAATGTTATTCATTTTAAACGTACCTACGTAGCTTATTTTTTGGTAATTAGTTAATTAAGGAGGTAATTTATAAACCGGTTTAAATGATTTTAATTATACTGACATTACCTATTAAATATAAAAATATAAGAACAAAAACAATTAAGAAGTGCGTATGTACCTATTAATCGGTTGATACAATTTTCCCTACTTGGATTTACAAATCGTTTTAGATACTTCGGCCTCACAGATATACCTACAAGCTTTCCATATCCATATTACATTATTTTATTTAACAATACATTTTCTTTGTTCACAGAACGACAGAATTACAAAACTGAAGATAGACAACAACCCTTTCGCAAAAGGCTTCCGTGCTTGCGGTCAGTCGAAATGCAAAAGAAAGAACGTGGACACCGACAATAGCTCTGAAGGTCCTAGCGAGTCCACGGAGGCCAAGCGGCCCTGCTCCGACGCCGCGTCCTCCTGCTCCGAGGAGGGCAGTCTCCGCTCCACGTCGCCCAGATCTCCGCCGCTAGTCGAATCCCCCGCTCCGTTGGTGACGCCACCAGACAACATCACCCCTCCGCCGGCGTTCTACCCTCCAGAATTACCGTACATAAGCCCACTACACATGCCCATGCCTTTAGGCCTGTGGCCCAGCAGTTCCATGGCCAACAGTTTCTTGGCATCCTCCTGGGGACCAGCCCTTCCCCCTCCCCCCACAAGCATCCCCTCGCCACCCCCAGCGCCCGCTCCCTGCCGACGCGTAAAGAGCTTCACGATTAGCGCTTTACTCGGTGAAGGCTGAAACTTGGACGTAAGAGAGAAATGGCAATTAATTAACACTAATTATGACTTAGACTTGGTATTGTATGACTTGACACGCCTACCTCGTATTTTAGGAAATTAGCTACGCATACTATTTTATTGTGATAACGGTGCCTTATGCTATAGCTGAACTAGGTAATTGAATATGAATGTTAACTTTTACTTAGATATTTTTTTAAACTTTTATGGGATAAGAGAATAACTATTTTATATTACCTAACTGTATCTTATTGTTAGTAACTATAGCGTCATATTTAGGTAAGTGTACATACTGTAAATATTAATCTGATGTTGGTAATATAAGTTCGTAAGTAAGTAGATAAAAATAAATTTTTACATCAATTAAATCAGGACTTTTAGTACCCTGCCCTATTTCCTGTCCTAATCTATACATCTATACAAATAAATAAAATTTAAGTGTCTGCTTGTGATTTCAAAATAACATGTTTTTACTCAATGCATATAAAAGTATACGATACCTATAACGAAAATGCAATTAATTTTTTTTGTCTGTCTGTCTGTTTGGCTGAGCTAATCTTCTAAACGGCTGAACGGATTTTGACGGGACTTTCACTGAAAGATAGCTGAAGGTCTAAGGCGTAAAATAGGCTACTTTAATTTTTGAAAAATTTATTAGAACGGGATGACATTTATGTTTATATATGTATTCTTTTTGACTTTTTAAACGCGGGTGAAACCGCGGGGTTCAGCTAGTTATTAGTATAAAAAATAAAATTGAGAGCAAAAACTTATCACAAAAGGCAAGGGCACAGATGACCTTAAATGGAATCTAATAACAGAGTACCCACATTAATATGCAGAGAATCTAACACCATTCGAATAACAAAAGGGAAATGAAAAAATCAAAAATCCCTTCAAATCCCAACTTTGTCCCTATACAATAAGACAGACATTCCCAAAGTGTGTTTCGCGGAGCCCTGGGGCTCCCCAAAGCCTTTACGGGGGCTTCGCTATAATAATCAAATTAGATTATTTGTCTTTTATTATAGTATACACTTACATTGTAACATGATTACCCATTATAAAAAAATGAACGTAACTTTTTAGTTTATTTTGGGGCTCCATCAAAAATTTCGCTTCTCAAAAGGGTTCTACCACCAAAAGTATTTGAGAACCACTGGCACAAGATATACGTAATATTAGGTACAAAAAAATATTAGACGTATTTCCCGAAAATTCTGTTAACTGAATGTAAACTCTATGTTTTTCACACAAAGTTAGTTTTAAAGGGCAAAGGGTTTAAAAAAGGGTTGATTCAACTCATTGTATGCCCCACAATGGTTTCTAAACAAAAGCTATATTCAAGCGCCTTTTGAGTTGTTTTTGAGTGACTTAAAACAATTAAGGCTTTTTACCAGTTTTTTGAGAGGGCTCAACAGTTGAAAACTTGGAGTTAGTACGAAGTATAGAGCGCGAAAATTAAGGTGTGAACAGTGGGCACAAATGAGAACACCGTAGTATGCGGTGAACGGTTGAATCTTGAAGTTCAAATGATATTTTAACGTAATATCGGTGATATGTACTGTGAACACCAGTACTATTATTCACGGTCGTAGTAGTTCAATATATCGAACTAGCTGTTGTCCGTGATTTTGTACGCATAACATAATAAAATACAAACATCCAACTCATTTCCAATCCCATTAGAATATCAAATATCATCAAAATATCCTTTATTAGTGTAAGCTAATAAAATGAACCTGTTTCCAAAATTTCATGGATCTCGCTTAATAGTCTATTTATAAAGATTTCAGAACCAAGTTTAAAACGGTTATACATCTGCTTATCATCCGTAGAGGTGTTGATTGAATGGCGGTCTATAAAATTATTACTCCTAGGTTGGTATCTTTGTTTCATATCAACCATATTATTATAGGCCTTATGTGTGTGAAATTAAGTCCAAAATTGTTTGCATTGATTGTTGTCGGTCAATTGATGGTTGATAATATGTAATTGATTAAAACCCATTAAACATTAAACAGTACATTCTGAAGTGTGAATTTATCGCCTTAAGATAATACGATTCTTTTCAAAGTTCTTTCTTTTATAGGTAGAACAAAGAAGTATAGGACTTGCGGAAGTCTTTTAAAAGAACAAAGGTGTATGCACGCGGAAGTAAATTCATTGCGTGTTATGTAAATATGTTTTGTGTGTGTTCCTGATCATATGCAAGCATGTGTTAGTATTTGTATATGTGTATGTGTTATAAGTCTTAGATATATTATAGAAGGTGCATACAATTGACATTAAGTTAAGTATAATGGATTTTTATTATAGTTAAAAAATATGTAAGGAACGTTTATCATGATTTAGAATAATTTTATCCCAATTAAATAGGTCGTTTTTGTTTGACAATTAAATATTTATGAAGATTAATTTTAAATGTATTAACTGTTTTTGAGTAGTATAAAATAAAGTCACTTTCCGTTGTCTGTCCGTATGCTTATTTGCATGCATTGGTATGTATGCTTAGTTTTTTTAATTGATAGACTGATGCAAGAGGCCGGCAAAAGTATAACATATCTGTAGTTAAATATCAAGCTTGGATGACTTCCACTCTTGAAAATGATAGAAACTGTATCGTAAAAAGTAAAAATGCGTTAACTACAATAGGTAGTACATGTATACAAGTATTGTAAGAACTCACCCTAAACTATTATCTCGCGTTTCAAAGATCGGGCTATCCAAAACTTGTTAACGTTATGAAATATGATCCATTGTGCCCTAGTTTCCCCTTCTATATAAAACTAAGGGCTTGAACAGACACGCTACTTTTAGAATCTGCGATATAATGCGAATATTCTTATACTCATTTTTTTACAATGTTTTTTTTTTATATTATTGACTAGCTTTTGCCCGCGGCTTCGTAAGCTTCTCTACAATTTAATGATTGTTATTATACATATAAACCTTCCCCTTGAATCACTCTATCAATTAAGAAAACCGCATCAAAATCCATTGCGTAGTATTAAAGATCTAAGCATACATAGGGACAGACAGCGGAAAGCGACTTTGTTTTATACTATGTAGCAGGAGCACATACCTACCCACCTTATGGAAAATAGTCACTATCGTTTATGGATATTAATAACTTATGTAGATAAGTCGCCAAGTTCGTTGGCTTCAAAGAGCTAATTTTTGCTCAACTATTAATGCATCGCCAAAATGCGAATGTCCATCTTTAAGAGAAGCGTATCTGGTATGTCCTAACGTAAACTGTTTTTTTTAAACTTGAAACGCTTTCTACACTCATAGCCCGACAGTAGGATTTTCCCCTGTGTCGTAGGTGCCATAGACACACATACACGAATAAACATACACTCAGACCTAGAACAGAAGTTTTCATCATTCGTGTCTGTCTGGACGGGGATCAAACTCGGGACCCACTGCGCGTCAGAGCGGTATGGTAACTGCTCCTTCACGCGGATCCTCAAATTAATAATATGCGTGATTAACCTGTTGGGTTTTGCGTTTTAAGATAATCTCTAGTCTCTAGTAACGTCATACAGTCCAAAATTGCTCGAATTTCATAATTCATTTATTTCTTTACTGAACGGATTTCCTGGCATTGTTTTAATTTCGTTTCATTTGTATCAGATTAGCTGAAAGCTTCCTGGAAACGGAGTAAAATTGCCGAATGTAAATGTAAAAATGCCGGATTTAGTGCGGGAAGTGTAAGCTGATACGTCCAATACCATTTCCAGCTGATTGCGGTTTCGATGGTTCCGGCTTCGATTGTCGGTCAGGCAAAAATAAACAATACATGCT